>SNQJ01S0022530.1:108380-134288 GCA_010110895.2 Picea sitchensis
TGGTTGAAGGGAAAGACAAATATGTGGGATGTGTTTCTTGATGATATGGGTTTGAACAACAGTGTTGAGTTGGCATTAGCCAACTTGGATCTTAATGAACTAGTGCGAGAGTCAGTGACTTTTGATGATGGTGATCCTCTTGAGGGGTCATCCTCCACATCAACAAATTGCATTGGATATAGGGTAGGAGGAGGAGGATTGAGGAGAGAGCAGTGGTAGTGATGCCAATCTTGATGATTATGACATGGAGGACTCTAGAATCTAGAATCTAGTAATTGCTAGAATCCAGAATCTAGATGGTTGATGCTCGAATGATTAATCATTGTTGAACTATGTAGTATGGATGCCATTTCTATCTATATTGATGTACAAATATGCATGTTTTCATATGCTCTGCAACTAATTTGTCTTTCTACATATTATTTTGAACATAAATGCAATATATATAAAAAATTATATATATATATATATATATATATAACAGACGCTTCGCTTCCGAGGATTTTTGAAAAATGACGCTTTCGACGCTCCCTCTTCTGGCAACACTGTGTGTGAGAGTGAGAAAGGTGCCCAAGTCTAAAGGGGTAGGTGAAGGCTATATTTAACTGCCAACACATGAGTGAGGTTGAGTTAACTCAATCACGAGGTTGGCTATTACGGCTAAACTCATGCAACCCCTTCTCCATCATTAATTAATTATGATATACTCGAATATTTAGGAATATGCGCCCTAGCTTAGGTGGATGCCACATCATTGCCACATGTCGACCTCTGAAGATGTTACTTGGCACAACATGGATGATGGTTGGACTTGCTACCCTTCCCTTGCTTGTCCCCAGCTTACGCATTACTGCAACGTTTCCCAGGTCGGGTTTTCAAGAAAGTGTGTTGCGTTGTACTGACCAAGGTTCCAAGGTTACATGAGGAGTTGACCGCCGTGTTAAGTCTCCCAAGTGGTGTGGGATCTGACATTATCAATTTGTGCTACTTGGGCGAGGATTTCTGTCTAGAGAGAAAGGACGAAAACAAGTTGTTCATCAATCGCAAAATGACGTACTACGTTACTGATGCAATCTGGCAGAATCTGGTGTCGATGACAAAAGCCGTAGCCGAAGTGGAATTTGTGTAGTTGAAAGGGCTAAATATAGCAGTTGCTAAAAATATCCATCCGGTCCCAAAAAATTGAAACTTATCGAAATTAACCCAAACTTTCCACATATTCTCAGCATGACTGGGCGAGCACCATCATGTGTCTACTGCTAAAAATAGACACTGCTAAAAATAGAATTTCCTCGCATGTCCATGATATTATACTCATTGAATTCGATTTTCAGCAAGGAATCTGAATCTGAAATCAAAATCGACATGCAGGCCCTGGTACTAAACCTGCTAAAAATATAATGTCATCTGAATGCCCTTGATTTTATACTCATTGATCTCGTCCTTCCGCAAGAAATCTGGATTTGCGATCAGAACCGACATGCGAGCCCTGGTGCTCGACCTGCTCAAAATAGCAATCTGGGCCACATCATCCCAAAAAGGTCCAAAAAACTCTGGATGTCTCAAGGATCAATATTGCGCTCTCAGAATCTGAATCTAGGGCCTAGAGCAAAACCTGCTAAAAATAGAAATCTTCAGCCAGTCGCCCGAAAAAGTGTCATCGAGCCTAGAATCCTAGAAGGACTCATATTGTACGCTCAGAACTGCCTCAAACTATCAAGAGACACACTCAAACTGTGTCTCCTAAAATTTAGCAACACTTGTATCTCTCTCAAAATGCATGGAAACTAAGTCATCTCTGACTCTGAACCAAGCAACCATGTATTGATCATGTACCTTCCTCATGTGGGAATCAACCTCCTGCTCAACATAAGTACTAACCTCTAGAAAAATCTCAGTATGCCAAGCCCAATGTTGCATGTTGACTCTTAACCCTCAAGATTTTCAAGGGTGAAAATCTAGGGGTTAACAATGGCAACTCAAGGGGACAGGATCCCCTTGTGGGATGTCGAGAACCATAAGAATCTTTGTGTCCATATAATCAAACTGATGCTTCATGAGAACTCTGTAAGATGTACCAATGATGCTCTGTGAACTTATGAATGTGTACCGAGAGTACCCATGTAACTGTGTGGAAGGATAAAAAGGCCCTCTAAGTTGACCTGTAGTACCAAAGCTTATCCAATGGGCCATGGAGTCAAGGTATATAATCCTCCACTGAAAACTGAATACCAAGGGGTCTCATCCAAATCCGCTATCTGCTACCACCCAATAATGTACACTCCTCCCTGTGGTAAATGTGTTGGAAGTCGACACAAGGGAGACAGTGACTTCATCAGATGTCAATAATGTAAACACCTATGAAGTGCGAAGGACCACCACCAATAATGTCAATGGGTCCTACAATACGAGCACAACCTGACACTATGAAATATGTTATGAAGTCGAACAATGACAAGGATCATCCAATCAAGGCCCAATGATACTTAGCCTTGTCGGATGTGAAATAACCGCCAATGAGGCTAACGGCTACCAAGGTGCTCTACTTCTGGGTCATCTGTAGATAATGTGTCTAAGTCAATACAAGATGACCTGCTGAAAAGAAGAGCAATGATGTCTCTCTTCCCTCAGCGTGAAGTGATAACTCAAGAAGATCAAGATTAAAGAACCAGGCACCATATCCCTATGCACGACGGGGGGGGACGAACGACTCAAAACATAGGACTCAATGATAAGAGCTGAGGAGACAAGACACAAGATGACTCAATATACTCTTATGTCTCCTCAACCTACCCATCCTAAAGGCTCAATGCTTCGGGACCAATGAAAAATAGACCCCCATCCAGGCTCACTCTAATGATAGACACAAAGGCTCGGCATGTGAAAGATAGACACTCAAATTTTGACCCAGAAAAAACACTAGTGGATAGCAATTTATTCATGAAAGTAAAAACACACAAGATACGACCACATGCTGATATAAGTAGGCAAAAAATCAGCGACACTTATGCAAAGACTGAAGTAGATAGCTGAAAGGAAAAAGACACTGCAAGGGAAATGAAGATTGTTGTCCTAAAAATATAAAAATTCAACAAGAAGGAAAGACATGAAAAGACAATGTTGAAAGGAAAGACAACTACCCTAAACCCAAAAGTTTTACCTCCAAGCTGCCATGATTAAATCATCATAGTCAAAGGACCAATGTAACCATGCAGCCAGATGATCAGTCCAATGAGAAAGGTTAGCACGGTCAACCTTCCAAGGGGACCAACCATGAAATCTCATATGACCCAAAGTCGCCTTGAAGTACTTGTTGCTAAAGCCATAACTGAGGGGTGCATGTTGACTAAAGGTTGGTTGGGACTAATAGCATGGTATTTCAACAGTAACAAGCATAAATCCATGAGAGCCGAAACTCTTGGCATCTACCTTTTGAAATACCTCCATCATTTTGAGCTCAATTGGGTCATGGTGAACTCTAATATCCAAGCTCTGATCAATCTTCGAATCCTGAAGAACATCTCTGGATGTGGAATTGTAGGCAAAGTGTAAGGGACATCGACGTCTGGTTGAACCACAAATGGATTCTCTTGTTGTAATGGTATCGGATCAAGTTGCTCTTGAACCACTACTATGATAGGCAAGCATGAAGCCTCTTGTTGATTGATCTCAACTTGGTTAACTTGTGGTTCCTCCTCTTGAAACTTTTCATCTTCATTAATGGGAGGAACCAATGAATACTCTTGAGTATTCAAATCTTCACCTTCATCTTCTTGGAACTCCGCATGTGACTCAAATGGTGCATTTATTGATGCAACATTACCAATGCTCTAACGTACATATTGGAATCTGAAGGACTTCACTGGAACCCTTGTTCATCCAAGTAATTATCAATCTTAACATACCATGCTTGGGGTGCCTGCCTTAGGTCATATAGAGCCTTCTTATGTCTACAAACGAGATGCTCCTTCACTGGAACCTGAAACCCCTATGATTGATACATGTAGACCTCTTCCTCCAAATCTCCATTAAAGAAGGCACCCTTCGTGTCCATTTGATGGACCTTCAAGCCAAATTGTGTTGCAATGACTAGAACTAGTCGGATGGTACTCATCTTTACTATAGGAGCAAAGGTTTCCCCATAGTCAATGCCCTTCTGCTGAGAGAACCCTTTTGCAAACATCCATGCTTTGTACTTGTCAAGTTTGCCATTTGCCTTGTATATCACTTTGTACACCCACTTGAAACCAATGGGTTTCTTCCCTAGTGGGAGAGTTGTGAGATCCCTAGTAAAAAATTTCATCAAACTTTCATGCTTAGTTACCATGGCCTTGCCCCATTCAAAGCAAAGTTTACCATGTTTAGTTTTTGTTTGCTCACCTCTCAACGATCGTCCCTCTATCATTTCACCCATCTAAACATTTCCAATGGTGTTGTTCCCACCACTTTGCTCTCTTCTTGGGTCTTTTCCCCATCAAAGTTGTTACCACGATCTAAGCTACCTGTATATGTACCAGTATCATCAAAATCATATCTTGGAAACTCCTCATGTCAATTGGGTTTAGCTCGAGTGGTTGGGAGGAATGATAGCTATCCTTCCTAACTAGGTTCAATTCCTGCAAGTGACATGTTGAACTCATAACGAGTATATTGTTGTAATGGCTTCAAGGACGTTTCAAAAACATCCTCACCCCTTTCAAGTATGTTGAAGTTTGGGTAGCTTCGGAAGATATCCTTATTGTATTTGACCAAGACAAAACCCTAAATAATATCATTATATTATATTTGTTAAGACGGCCCTATTGTGCCTTTGTAAAAGTCGACCCTATTGTGCCTGGACAAGTAAAATGAAAAATAAAAGGGTAAATTGGCAGGTCGGCCCAGACCTAATTTTAGGCTGGCCAAACTACTATTTACAAGGGAGGCTAGCCCTCATTTGAACATACAACACACTAGCTATGCAGCTAAGAAGAGAAGTGTGTAAGTCTTAGAGGAAGACACTACTGCAACTACGAGGCGACGTTGTGGAGGTTCTTGGTCTACTTCTCAGTTATATCTTGGTTATGTGGTGCGCTACTCTTCCCTAGTCAAGGGTTTGAGGAGGATCTTCTGCTTTGTTAGTTCTCTCTTGGAGAGAGGCATTGTTCTTGGTTGGTGAATCTATATTGAGGAAGATTGCTGGAATTTTCCCCCCTAGGGGATTTTCCCAGGGTAAATCTTGTGTATGTTGTGAATGTTATTTTTTCAGTGATCCTTTATATGAATTTATTGTGCTAATGGTTTAAGTGAAAAAGAACACTAATCTAATTAACTGCTTAATACGAAAATTCAACAAGGTAGAGGTGCTTAAAACTTGAGAACTGAATCCTTAGTTGCAACAAGCCATTGTTTTGTGATTTTCATCTCTAAAGAAGTATGGAAAGGTTTAGCTTCCTCAATAACTACGAAATCTTTACTGAAGCTCAACCGATTGGTGTCAACATGAACTAATATGTAAGCTTGATGATTGTCCTTGTACCCTATGATCATCAATTTCTTGCTCTTAGGGTCCTACTTGGTTCTCTTCTCATCAAGAATCCAAGCATAGGCAGTAGAACTAAAGACCTTAATATGACTGACTCTGGGCCTCCTCCCAGACCATGCTTCCTCTGGGGTTTTCTGCTTCACTTCCATCGTGGGAGATCGATTCAGTAGATATACTATTATGAATACTGCCTCAACCCTAAATCTATTGGGAACACTCCTATTCTCCATCCTAGACCGAGCTATCTTTGTGATATGTTCCACCTCTCAACAACCAAACACCTCTCATCAAATAATACAATAATACCTCCACAACAACCACCAAATAAAATAATATTAATGCCAAGTCAAAGACGTCCAGGCGCTTTCCAATGTAGCTAAAATAATGCCAAGTGTAGCTGAAATAACCATCTTTGAGCATGCAACAAGGAGGAAGGACAACCTATAAGAGGTGTGCCCTAAAAGAATCTGCCATAGAGCCAGATCATCCAACCAAAACATAATAAAGTATCCTCCAAATTAAGCATACCCTAGGAGAATGTGCCAAGGGTAGTTACACTCCATCAAAACATGTGCCAAAACCATGTGTTGTTTTGCAAATTCATCAACTTGTGCCTCGAACCATGTGTAGAAGTAAATGGTGCCATATAGAAGCATGCAAAGGTGGTTACACTCCTCACCAATAAACCAATGAAATATTCATCCATATGCCAAATAATAATGATGCTTAACCAACCAAAGGAGTTGCACCTTAGAGAAGTGTGCCATCATCCAACAAACAATAGAATAATGCATGCAAACCTTGAAATATATGCCAAAGAGAGGAGTGTTCCACATAAAATCCTTAACAAACCTCCAAATAACCCCTCCAAGTGTGAAAGGATGCAAAATGAAGTAAGGCACCCAAGCAAAAATCCTTCATCTAGATAAAATTGATTAATTTAACCCCTAAAAGGTTAAATCAACCTCAACATGTGTGCACAAAGGTTAACAACCATAATCCACCTCTAATGATCCCTTAATTGTGATTAAATCACCATGAACATGTGTGCCAATGAAAGGGTGCACTCTACTAAAGTGTTGTACCATGCAAATAAAAAATGTCCTCCCTATCCAAAACCCCACCATGATAACAAAAAAACTTAAAATCCAACCTAGGGTGCACCACCACCAAGGGATTATTACATCAAAATACATCATCCAACCTTAGGAAAAGGCTACATCACCAAAAAATATGTATTTACTCCCCTTCTAGCTCAAACTTAGGAAAAAGTACATCTATAAGGGCACTAATCATCATCAAACACATTTACCCCTAGGTGATATCTAGCAAATGTTACAATATTAAGTTATATCACCTGGGAAAATCCCACCAAGGCAACATGCATCTTCCCACCATAGCAACATCATAAGAGAAGGGAACATAAGAAAGTGCTAACCCCATCAAATCATCAAGTATGCCCCCAATCACACATCCAGCATGAGGACCGTGTAGATAAGATAAGATAACATAAGATAATTTTATTAATGTCCAACTAATGAACACAAAAGTAGCTCAAAAGGACTGATGGGTACAATGATGTCCTTACAATGCAGGTGTACCAAACGGTCTCCTAGAACAACCCCTCCTAGTGACAAACCAAAATCATAACAACGACACACCTAGCTACTAGGATGCTTCATGAAGAAGATAACACATGAAGAAGCAAGCAATCATGCACCAAGGGAGTGATCCATCACGCAAGACATGAAAATACCAGCGAAAGCATGATATGACCAACAACCATGACCATCCACCAACAAGACAAGCTAAGATCCTCCACCAAGATGTCGCCATCAAATTATCAAAAGCCAAGGAGAGAAGAAGCTCCATGAAGGTCTATACCCCCCAAGTCCATCAAAATTTCCAAGGTACCAGCAACAAATTCCACCAACACCCACCTCAAATAAGATCAGTCGTAATCAAGTGGGAGTGAGAAGATCCAACTCCATTTATGTGAAAGAGATTGAATATGACCAAGCATGCTCAAATACAAGAGGTGTGTGTGTGTGTGTGTTTATGAATACCCAACACAGGTGCACCTAATAGAGCGAAGCTTAGAAGGAAGCTCAAATATAAGATGAGAGTGGGTTTATAAATACCCTACTCCTTGTAAAGAGTGGCCATGCCAAACTATAGAATATAAGCAATTGAAATACAAGTGAGAGTTGGCATGTAGATAACCAACTCAAAAATATGGTCAATAATAGCCAGAATAAAGAAGTGAGAGGGTTAAAGAGTACCCATTTCAGCATAGGGTGAGTTCAATGAATAACATCCTCCCTAAAGATGTACAAAAGGCCAAGAAGAGAAAGTGTTAAATAGCACCTCCCTCGACCCCCATAAAACACCATAGTAACAATACAAACATAATTCCATGATGAAGCAAAGAGCCTCTTGTTGATTTGCAAAACATTAAGAGCGCAATAAGAGACATGAAAGCAGCCTACTTGAATATTATCAAAGGTAAAGATGTGGCCACTAAGATTGCAGATAAGGCTATTTCTACATCCAAGGAATTAAGGGTGAAGGTGGAAGAGCTCACTAATGAGCTTAAATCGACCACAAATTCATTGGGCAACACTCAAAATGCATTACTTGAAGTAGAAGATCAGCTTTATGTGGTCGAACATTCAAGCAACGAGAGAATAGAGAAAGGGCTAAAGAAATCAAACAGGTAATTGAAGAGCATGATAGCGTTCAACTAGTCGATAATCCATTGTTTGAGATGGGTACAAAGTCTTCTTTTGATAATCCATTTTCAAGTGGGATGATGGAGCTCTTTTTATTCTAGATGTGATGACGTGGGAGTCGATCACAGGATTTGGGAACCAAGTGCAGTTTACAGCAGTATGGTGTTGAGTCGAGATTGGAATTGTGAATCAAATTTCAAAAATGATATTGTTGTCCACTTTCCAATCAGTTTACATTGGACTATAGTTCATGTTATGCAGATGCTTTGGATGGTTTCTTCATCTTGAGATTTGGGTACCTTGGAAAGTGGTCCCCTTGTGTTTGTGAGTCTCTAAACACAAAGGGGGAGACTATTACCCTTATTACTTTACTTTATTTTCTAATTTCACGTTGACTTTAGAGTTTAATTCAAAAGTGAAATATGTCACTTAAGTTATTAAAGTGACATTTAATTCACTTTGTGGGTGAGTCAAAGGACATGAGGCAAACTAAGGAAAGTGGGTTTCCTAAGTGAGATTTTTGGATTAAATCTCACCCATTGATTAGACATGCTTAGATTGGATCTATGTCATTGATCTCTTAGGGCTTGGCCAAAGAGAGGCTAAAGGAGGGAAAAGAGTAATGAAGAGGCTCATTCTTCACTTGAGAGATGTGAGAGGAGAGGAGGAGAAGTGAGAGGCTCTTGGGCGCATTTCTTGAGGAGGAGAGGGTGCATGAGGTCAAGGGTTGAGGAGGAGCCATAGCTTGGTGCTAGCTTGCATGGAGAGGCTTCCATGGAGGAGTGGGCTACATCTTGAGTAGGGGCGCATTCATCTAGTAGAGGGGCGCATTAGCTTGTGTAGGGGCGCATTCTTGAGAGGATTGGCACATCAAGCTAAGGAGAGGCGCACCATGAGGAGGAAACTTGTTTGTTGAGCAGAGGAGCACTCTATGGGGAGTGGAGGGCGAATTCTATTGTGAGGTTTCTGATTGAGGAGGGGCGCACTTAGGCTTAGTGCGCACCTAGCCTTGAAGGGAAGCATTCTTGAGAGAAGGGCGCAAGACCAAGGGCAAAGCAAAAGCAGGGCAAGGTTCAAGGTACAAGCAAAGGGCAAAGGCAAGGAAAGAGGCCAAGGCATTAGCAAAGGAAGAAGGGCGCACCAAGGCAAAGGTCACCTAGCTTCAATGGGCTAGCGGGGACATCTTCAAGGGACTCCAAAGCATCCGAGAGGGGTTGCTATTGTACCAGTTTCACTTGTTGTAGTTTTCCTTGTTGTATATATGCTTTGAGATCTCTAAATATATACATCTAGCTCAAACTAGTTTTCCCCAAGTGGTTTTATCCAGAATCATGTTGACCAAAAATACTTGTCTCCATTTCATGCATGCTTAGATGTGTAGATCAGCATTTACAGTTGTAAATATCGTGAGGAGTGTTATTTTTTTTGAGTATATTGCATGTGCTAACATTGGGTTATGAAAACACTTGCAAGGGCACCTCAAAAGAGCACTTAACCATAAAAATTATGAGTAGAAAGTTACTTGACTGTTTGTTGTCCTAAAACAACAGCAAAGGACAAATTTGGAGTGTAAACTTAGAGCCAAAAATCAGGGCAAAAACAGACTTGTTTTGGCAGCCTCATAGTACCTCAGTTTTCTTCACTTCAGACAAGCAGATGAGAAATTGGTGGTTTACATTGATTGGTAGAGATGATCTAGACATAGGAGATGACTTGTCAGTTGCTTCCATACTTCCTACTCCTATGTTTCCAAGAGGATTTCATATTGATTACCGTTGCCCCTTGCCTTTCCATGTTGTTGATAGTGACTTCAGTCCATGGGAAGACAGATTTTGAGCTCTTGCAGGCTATGGTACAACCGGTTGTGGGAGATTTTCCGACAATGTCTAGATGATTGCAGTAGGCTAGGTGTGATGGAGTATTAGGGATTTCCCCTTTGACACTTGGAGATAAAGTGACGTTGATGCTTTTTCAGTTTGTGACCACAGATGCTCTTCTTGGATGTCTGATTTTAGAGTTGGTTTTGTTGGCATCTTCTATACCATCCCCTTGACCGTGTCTGACCAGCTTCATTTTAGGAGAAACATGAGGGGATATGTTGAGGCTTATATGTTATGGTTGGGAAGATTTTTTCTTCCACTGCCCATAATTGAGTCTGGCAGAGAGCATGCAAACTTTGACTTCATTGAGACACATTTGCAAGATGTGATCCTTGATAGTGGGGACGATTCTTCTAGGCATTATAGCTTCGGGTTCCAAGAGTGGAGGATACAGTTTATGCGTGACCAGATATTTATGATCAGAGTGGTGCAGCATCAGCATGGTGGGTCCTTTCTGGGGATAGCATGGGACCTTGGGACTTCATGGTTTAATAGTTTGGCATCTAGTACAGATGGGAGAGTCAGATTTTATTATCAGGAGCTCACTCATATAGTACATTGGACTGGCTTCCTAGGAGGACGATTCTATGAGGGGTGGATTGAGTCTTCACAGTATCTAATTGCTCTACTGATCTATGGCCTTATGAAGGTCTCTTGTGTTAGTACCTTGCAGGACAGTTTTGTGAGCAGTAGGTGCTCCACATCTTTCAGATTGGTTTGGGACCGTGGGGTCATTCTCAGTTTCAGTTGGGTTCTGCCTGTGGTTCGTATGGTTGTGTTGGCATTGCTTGAGGACAAGAAATCTCGAGAAGGGAGGACTATAATGTCCCTTTCCAAACGAGCGTCCTAGGAATACGACTTAGTGGTCTATATGATTCTCGTAGGCCATTTTCGATTAAAAAGGGGATTAACAGATAAATTATTTGATGTCATTTAGAGGAAAAAGCCACATTATAAAGTGACATTCAGTAATTAAAAAGTAACTTGAAGAATAAAGTGAATAAAACCTTATAAAACCACTTGAATCACTTAAGTGAAGGTAAAAAGGTAAAAGGGTTATCCAAAAGGGTAAAAGGGTCATCACAAAGGTGAGAGGGATAAAAGAAAGATGAGAGCTCATTCTCTCATTATGTTGATGATTATTTTTATTTGATTTGGAGAGCTCCTGGATCCTTTGGGGGTTTGGAGTAAACCCTGGTTTGGATTGGTTTTCGTGGTGAAAGATTCCACCCTAGCTAATCAAGTTTCGATGGTGAGAGATCCACCCTAGCCATTAATTGGGAAGGCCATTCAAGTCTTCCATTTGGATTCCATTGTTAAGGAGTTTGATCCACCTTTTTGCCGAAGATTGGGATTGAAGAGACCCTATCTCTTTTGAAGGTCGAATTGCTTAGGAGTTTCCTTGTGAGGAGGTCGTTTCAATGTGAGGGGGTTGTGTTTCTTTTGCAGCAGCCCAAGATCAATTGGTAGAGGCCGAGTTTGGATTGGAGGGCCGTGTACCTTGGTTGGGTCGAGTTTCTCTATGTTGGGCCCAGTTTCATAGTCTAAGGGCCAAATCCCTTCTTACTGGGCCGAATTCCATTTCCTAAGGCCGATTTTCTTGCAACTGGGCTGAGTTTCACTGTCAAGCAGTCGATTTCATCTTGCTGGGTGAGTTATCATGTGTCTGGGCGGTGTCTACTTGTTGCTAGGCTGAGATCTTTATCAAGAGGCCATGATATTCCTTTGCAGACCAAGTTTCCATAGAAGGAACCGAGATCTATCCTACAGAGGCCGAATTTCATTGTAATGAGGTACCATTCTACTAGGAGGGGTCGTCTACATTCTATAGAGGCCGAGTTCCTTCCTTTGTGCAGTCCGAATTTGTTAGTAGGGGCGAGTTCTATTGGGGTGCGCGATTTGACGTCTTGGCGGGCGTTTTCTTGTCGGGGAAACCGATCCATTTCTGATCAGCATTTTGTGGAGAGTTGGGAGACCCTTGTGTGCAGTGAACTGGGTATTTACAACAGCCATTACAGTTCTACTTTCAGCTCTGTTCCAGCCACCTATTCCATCAATTACCAATGTACTTCTGGTCAGCCCTGTGAGTGTTTTGCTGAAGTAACCATTCATATTGGTGTAATAAATAAATAAATCAGTTTGGGTTATTTTCCTTGTTGTCTTTGCACCATTATCTCTTGTATTTCTGCTGTTATAAATTGCAAACCAAATGCTTTATGAAGTATCGCATACTATTTGATAAAATCCCTAAACCTACAAATACTTAAATACAGATCAACAAACAAGATGTTTGACGAAATTCCCAAGCGAAATAAGTGCAGAGAACATATCAGCAAACACAACAAATAGACCAGCAGTTAAAAGGGGTCATTTCCAAAGGTAACAGGGAATTACATTGAAGTGTTTGACGAAAGTATTTAGCCAGAAAACCACTAGGATATATTGCAGCAGCAAGTATAGATTTTTAACAACCTAAGGAGGGACATTACACCCCAACCCCATGTATCGTACCTTTTTTGTAGTTTTATTTTTTTTTCTATCTTTTTTCTTCAGTTTGGCATTTCCTATCCAAGGAAACAACTCCTAATCTATATAGGGTATTTCCCCTGCCAAGAAAAACACCCAGTAAGTTGTATATTGACTATGTGCATTTTAGATCACCGAATATGCATCCAATCAACAAAACCCCAAAATGAGTGTGTTTTTGGGGTGGATTCCCACACGCATGCACCTGATACCTACTTGACACAAGCACAATGGCCTAGAAGGGAAAATCCAGTAACGTAGATTGTAATGATTACAACATTTACTACAACTTTGTTGTGGAGATATACATATGATGTAAGATTGTCCATATCTAGTTAACACCATAAACAAAGGCAATATTAACATGCACATAAGTCTATCGAGTTGTGGTCTAGCAGCAAGTTAAGCACTTGCCATGATAATGACCCCAAGTTGAAAACCCGAAGAGCATTGTCCTTATGTTAAAGCAATAGACCCTCTTTCTGAGGTTTGATTTGTGTTAATACGACATCACTGGGTTCATACTAGCACAGAGAACAATGGCAATGGGAGTCCCTCGTGCTAATGTGGCTTTTGCAAATGCATCCAAATGCAACTCCTGTGTGGCTTTGACAGAATAAATACCCCTTCGTCACAGTGTTGTAGCCAAAGGTCTTTTCATTGTAAAGATAATATTTTAAGGAGTTCTCTAGAGTCTACCCTATCCAATCAAAAGGGGTTTACATGACCCAAAGAAAGAAGATTAGCATGCACTTATTGTAGGGCGTCTACATTAGAACCAGTCTATTCGGTGAAAATAATAGTGAACAAAAATGTGTCAAGGTCCATGGACTAAAAAGCGATTTTTAATGTATGTCGTGATAATGACCTGGTTTCAAACCCCGATGGTGATAAAACCCTAATCAAGTGTATGAGTCGACCAAGTTTAACATCTGCCACCTTAAAGTGGGCTTTGCCGCAATAATGCAGATTTAGGGTTCGTAGCTCCCCACAAATAAAAATAAAAAATGCTTTTACCCTTGGCCCAAAAAATAATTTACAAAGCAACGTGTAAAGAGCTTACAAAAAAACACTACAAGCCCACGAGGTAAACAGATTAGTCCAATGATGCACAAACCATCTAGCCCTACCAATTCATTCAACCACATTTATAAAAACAATGGGCCCACAGAGCCTGCCACTTTTCAACCCACGTGATAAGAGATTTCTAGGCTTGTAGGGGCCCAAAGACCCTACATTACTTAGCCACTATAATCTCAAGAAACAAACCGTGCAGTTGAATAATACTCAAACAACCTTTAAAATATAGACATATAGGTTAGTATTATATCATGCCAAACGTTTACACAATCCATACTAGTGTGTGTATGTGTGTGACAAATAGTTAGTTAAATATTCAGAAGTTAATATTGGTAAATTCATTAAATGTCTCATGCTTAATCTAAAAATAAATCTACAGAATTGTGAGTGCCGATCTTGAGCTTCTTGAAGAAACAAGTACAGTCCAGTTATTGTTAAGGTTTTATTAGATTGACCTGCAAGTATGCACATTCATTCATCAAGGACTAGATGCTGATTATGACAGATCACCATATGCACCACATCAATCTACCACTTTGGAATCTTGGTAATTAACTTAACTTGGACCTCTCATGGCAACATCCTGCCTACAAGGCAAGGATTGGAAATGGCTCACTTCAAAGACACCAAGTAATCTTGTTTTTTTCTCATTCTGCCACCTTAACTAATGTAATTGATATTGGTTGTTAAACGAATAATATATACACTCAACCAAGATTACCAGATCAACCCAAAACAGATGCCACGCCTACTCCTATTTTGTTTTGGGTACATAGGTGCAATGATTCTCCCCTGATTCAAGTCGAATCCACACTCAATTAGAAATTTTGCAGATGGGTGCATTTTCACCTATTGGAAATACACCCAACTGTGATATCACAGTAGGATGCACTTCTAGACATGGAAACCAAAGTTCCACCAAATTTATGGACCATAATTACGCGAGAAGGTGCAGACGTGTGGAGACACCCCCCAAATTTAAGGGAATGTCACCAGGGATGTTGAGGTCCCTAGCATAGGGGACCTCTCCCTAATATTAAATATATGAAAAATATCAAAATATCGAAACTAAATATGATTGGACAGAGATTGAACAAAAATGACATTGCGATTTACTTCGTGGAATGTTGGTACTTGAATGCACTTGGAATGTGGTATAAATTGCTGCTGTTCACTATTTTCAGCCTCTAAAAGCTTGCTCTCCACAAAGATCAGTTTTCAAAATTTTGGTAGGCAGCAACTAGTGAAATGTTGGTCAAAAATGTAACAGATCGGGATTTTTACTGTTGAAATTACCCCTATATCTCAGTCACTGAGATTGCTGCCAATAATTTACTGAAACACAGAAATTATACTAGCTGATATAATTCTGGAAATTATGCAGAAACCTACAGCTGAAATATAAAACAGAAAATTTGCAGCAGAAACATACAGTAAACCAAGCATAAAAAATCACTAGATACCAGAAGTACCCTGGAGAGGCTTTATTGAACTTCTTGAGCAAGTTTTACAGCAGCATTTACACACAGAAAAACTCAGAAAACTAAAACAGCAACTACAGAAATTCTCACAGCACCAATTCTGCCCTGTTCTGGGAGCTGTACGGCCCTCCAAAACTCAGCCTAACAGGCCACTGTACGACCCAGCTGTCTTGGCTACTTATAGGTGCTGTATGGCTGCCTTAGTGCGCCCTTCTGGGCCTCTGAACAGCCCAGAAATCTCTGCTGTAGCTGTTCTGGGCCTCTGGACAGCCCTGTACAGCCCCTATTAAACAGCTTGTACGGCCCTGAGAAGAAGGGGAGTATCCCACTCTCAGTAAATTCTGACAGCTCCTTGCCGCCCTTGCTCTGCTCAAATAGCCCTCAAGCACTCCTGAAGATGGCTGTTCTATTCTGCTCAAACTCCTCAGAAAAACGCAGCCACTCTCCTCAGCTCCAGCTCCCTCCTTCAGCTCACTTGCTCAGCTCACAAATGAGAATTGTGTACTGTCCTCTCACCGTCAGCCTCCTTTTATCTCCCTAGCAGCCTCCCATCCTCATTGACAAGTGTCCCAAGGTTTGCCCTCAATGTCTGAGAGTTGGGGCTGTTGGACCCCACTCTCCACTAGGAGGTGTGCCCCCCTTGGACAGGGACCCACACTCCACTAGCAGCCACCTAGAGGTGCGCCCTCCTTGGGCTGGGTCCCACAAACCACCCTGCCACCTTCATGACGTGCGCCCTCTCTCCCTGGGCCCCACAATCCACTCAAGGAGAAATTTGCTGCAAGCCTAAATAAGGCTGAGATAAATAATGCTGATCTGGGTTAATTTAAGGTGTCCCTCAGCTAGCCTAGGGCAAAAAGCACAGCTGAGGCACCAAACCGAGCTAAAACTAACATTTACGACTTTAAATAGTTGAGAATCAAAAGTTGGGAGGGGGTCACCACCCACTTAGGAAACAAATAAGTTCTAAATTTTAATTTTTGTTGCTTATTTTAATATTATCGTAGGCATGCAGGTCACTTTGAAAGAGGGAGCATCCAAGAGTACCACATGGCATGGGGGTAATCCTGTGAGTCACCGATATTTAGGAACATCATCCCCAAGTACTCAGGACATTTTGCTTCAGCAGAGGATGTTCCTATTGACATCCCCTACATACCACGTACCAGGAATGGCAAGGAACATCCACAAGGACAATCTCATGCTCGGATTAGGTTATCTGCGTTATATGTTTCTTTGCAATATGATTTTTGTCAGATTTCAAACACACCCTTCTTGACTTCAAGGACATAAGCAAATTCGAAGCATGGCTTGCGGTTTTTATCACTCTCTTAGAGATTCTAAGTTGATAATATCAGTATCTCAGGAATACGAGTGTTTTATCCCTGATGCTTGACAGCATGTTAATTCATCCATCTATCGGTATTTTTTCTAGTTGGGAAGGTATTACAGACATTAGAAAAATCACCATAAGTTAGAAAGAGTTCCTATGCAAAGTATACAGTCTGTTGAAGGCAGATTATGTTTACTTCTAATGTTGGAGAAAAAGAACACATATACAGGAAACCATAAACTAGTAAATGCAACCATAAGCACATCAACACAGCACTGCATTCATTCACACGAATATTGACCGTTATAATATAGCAATGATTTTCACTGGAGAGACAGATTATTTTATCCAGAAAGAGACTTGAGACTAAAACCTATTCCAGACATTTATATCAAAAGTCATTTTATCGTCTGCCAAAATAAGTAACACACATTATGAAGCAATTTGCTCATTTATTTTTTTCCTTCAAATGCATTTAAGTGTTTGCACAAAGCCCAAAATAATCTTCTTGGCAAGATATAGCATTTTATCATGAACAAGAACCGTCATTATTGCAGTTGCATCTTGTATGCAGACTTTAATACATCTGAGATTTACACCCAACTGTCAACAATATCCATATATAGACTGAAAAGAGTATTACTCGTATTCTGCACGTGAAATGTGCCTTTTGCAGCTCATGTGTCCATATGGCTTACGGTTGTTCTGCCACACTAAGTTAGACAAGGAGTATCTTGATGGAGTGAATTTTACCACACCATATTCAAAAGATTTACTAGTAGAAGCACCTGCATGCCAGATACAAGAAAGAGATTGTTTAAAGGAGGTCTTCAGTAACAATGAAAAATTTCTGTACAAATGACATATAAAGATTTACAACAAAGACCAAAATATCAAAACAGAAAACTTACATCTCCGACATTGTTATTTAATATTTATCATTTAAAGCCTTTAGTGTGAAGAATATGAAATTTTAACTCTCAGACTAAATTGCAACAAACGGTTGACAGAAGTTAACAACAGAAATACCTAAACTGCAATTTTTAGGCCTACATTCAAGACAGCCTACGTCAGAGATAAATACATACGCAGCTTTTTTATTAAAAAAATAGGTAAACACACTGACTCCTTTTTATGCCAAAATGTGAGGATTCTGAGGTCATGGACTCAACTTTCCAAGCTAGTAAATAAAATTATCTTTGCTTACTTGGATTTCAAGAGAACAGATTCTACCTGGTGGCAGAAGAAAATCATGGATGCTGATATAGATCCAGCATTTTTTTAAAAGTTAATACAATTTTAGAGCTCATTAAAAGATGTTAGTATCTCTTCTATGTTTTAATTGTGCAGGAGACATTGGGAGACAAATAGTGTCATTGCACGCTAGATCTTAATTTTGGGGGGGTGCCTAGATTCTTACATAAAGGAGCAACAAGTGACATCTGCAGGTAGCTCCCACAAGAGTAAGCAGCATAGAAAATAGGATTTTCCCTCTTAAGTTTGATGCTGCAGAGGGGTCTGGAAAAGGATCGGACCTTCGCATGACCAACCTTAACTTAACTGACTTTGATGGCGACCTGCAATACTATTCACACCATCTCCATAGTCGCAACATAAACCTTGGTAATCTCACAGAAAATATGGTTCCTGGCACAACACTGACTTACATACAAAAACGCAACATCACACAAGGTCACATCTTACACACAAAACCTTATTAAACCAAAACAGACACTTTGTCCTCTTATCATCACTCATTACCAGAGCATTGCATACAAGCCACTCACCTTACTAAATGGGGAAACTAGTCCCAACCTACTTTCACAATATTGCCACACACAACACACAATGGCATTCAGCTAATTATCAATTATTACCCACAGACATAAAAACAGTCCTCCAAGCATACACAATGTTTTTTCACAAGACAATGGTGTGTGTTATCGCACAAGTTGTAGGTTGGGCAAAGCCCGACCCAACCACCAAATGGCGACAACGTTGGGAGCACCTACCCATTGTCACCTTAGACAAGTGTTCCTGTCACTTTAGAGGTGAAGTGGTCACCTCAAGGGTGGAATCCCAGTGACCCTAGGGGGGAACGAGCTGGAAAGTGTGATGTATGAACGAATGCCCCTATAGGTCAGGTTGCTAGATGGAAAAGGGAGCTTGGTGATGAGTCTTGAGAGTTGTTTGAGGTTGTCAAAGTCTTGAGTGACATGCAAAGAGATAGTACCTGCCCAAGACACAAGGAAAACCAAGTATACAATGCAATATATCAAGTGGACAAGCAAGTTAAGCTTGCTGTCCCTAATTGCAGCAGTTAGTAACAGTATATATCAGCAATGAAATGGCACAATAAGCTGCTAAACAAGGGCTAGAAATCAAGTAAAAGATGCAAGAGATAAACTTGCTAAACACTAGTCAAACTCAAGATTCAAAGACCAAGATACTAGCATAAAAGTAAGGTTGTTGTTAACACTATCTGTAGCAATATAAATCAGCCTTCTGGCTGTAACAAACAAATTATTACAGCAATACATTCAACCGTCAAAACTTGCCAAAAAATCCACCAAAAGATGTGCTATGATTACTAGGTTATATGGGCAAAATCTTAGCAATTTCAGCGGTTGAGTTAAGAGTTATTTAAGAAAGTTTGATTAGGGTTTCTGCAGCCCTAATGGCTGAAGATGAAAGTTTGTAACAGCAGCAAGCAATACCCCTTTAGAGGGGATGCCCTAGTGGCTTAGAGATGCGCTAGGCACAAGAAACAAAACCCAGATTGCAAAAAGTTAAAATGGCAAAAATTCACGTTTTCCAATGCACTATTTTATTTCTCCAATGCAAAAATATTCAGATTAGTGCCTTTAAAATTGGGTGAATGGGATTTGGATTAAAGAGTTAGATCAACAAAGACCCTAGGGGTGTAAGCCATTTTACTCCCTAGGGTATGCCAATCAAACTTTGGGTAAATCTAAGAGGTATACACACTCGTATTCCTCCTTGCAACCCTTGCAAAATAACTTGTTAACTTCAGCAATTTAGATGAAGCTTAATGGAGGGTGTATCCATCATACTCCTCCTAGGGTTTCCAATAACCATAACCAAGAAAGAGCAAGAAACAATTAGCAATGCAAATTTTTCCTTACCAATTCCAAGAGAGAGAGATCAAAACCCTACTTTCACCAAGCAAATCACCATTCAAGATCAAGACAACAAGCTTCCAAGAGGTGCGCTTCACTTCTTCTCATCCATTCACCAAAAGATAACACCATAAATCAGTTGCAAGAGGGAGAGATACCAAAAATGCACAAGTATAGCAAAAATTTCAGCCAAGTATCCTTCTCCACATGGGAGACCTATGTTATGAAATGAGATTTACATCATCTCTATTTATACAAAAGTCTTAAAACATAGTTTGTCCACTTAGCAAGGGTAAAACATAAGATAAGAAGTCAACAACCCTTTTCTTACCCCTTGCATCAAATAATAATATTTAATTTTCACTTTAGCACAATAGAAACCCTAAAAATAAGATGACATCGCCCCTTTAGGGGACGTTTGAGCCACTAGAGCAAGTCGTTGGAGAGGAAAATGGAGGTCGTTGGGGCTCCTTGAGCCTCCTCATCATGTGCTAGGGTCAATCCATGTCTCCTCCGGTCAAAATATGCCAACTGTCAATGTGCAATAACTCCATCACCACCAAACCCCCTCAAGCATGACGTCAAGCCGTAAAAAGGTGGTGTTTTGCCTCTCCTAGGCAAATCATTTGGGTAATAGGGGTTAGATAAGGTCCTCCATGATGCCATGTAAGCCTCCAAAGGCATGTCTTTGTGATCCGGTGTGCGGGCCTACAACATCCATCCTATGGGCTTTTTGCCCCATGGAAGCCCAAGCTAGGCTTGTTCTCCCAAAACTGGTCAAGGTCTTGCAAAACAAAAGGGTATTTCCCTCCAAAGATCTCAAGTCAAAGATATCATGACAAGTGTAAACCACGTCTAATAAGCAAGGCACCTAAACATGTGCATCAAAACTACCTCATCAAATTAAACAAATGCTCAAAAACCCTATACAATTGGCCAAGTTTAAGTATGGGAGGGGTGTCATAGAAGTCTTATTGGGTAGACCAAAGCCCTTAAGTAGGGGATGCTCCCAAGGATGGCCTTTTCAAGGTTATGTAGTGGATGATTGGGTGGAAAGGGATTTAGATTTCATAGGTCAATGAGTTTCATGACATACAAGGGCTCGTATTATCTCATTTATAGGTGCCTTTGTAGAGGGTGTGGGGCACCTTTGTTTGCAATGCACTTTTTCCAAGCCCATCTTCTTGTCGTTCTTTATTTCTTTCATGTTTTAAGAAACAAGTTGAAGGTTACTGTCCTAGCTTGGTGTCCAGATAACGACAATGTCATTCACAAATACCTCACGGAAATTAGAAGGTTGGCTCGTGATGATACCCCCTTTCTCTCAATTATGTAACTGAGAGCCACTACCCTGGCTTGATGACCAGATGATGGTAATGTCATACCGCTAAATACCTATGATCATGATAGGTCGGCTCGTGATGAGACCTCCCATCCTCCAACTAACCCCTTAAGCATTCACTATCATTTACTTGTGTACGTCCCCCTTGCAGTATGCGTCCCACGATAACACAAAGAGCATTTCATTGTTTTCGGGGATCACAGGCAAGCATCTAGAAGGTTTATCTTTTACCCAACAACAATCCCTCTGGAGCCTTCAATCCCTTCTTCCCAGCAGAGTAGAGATTTGCAATACCTCTTGTAGAAGTGCTCGAGGTCCTATGAGGGCGCCATCAAAGTGCGTCTTGACCTTAGTAGTATGGCTCTAAGTTTCAGCTGTATGGTTGTCTTCTTTTCTTTGTTTTAGGACAATGACCGGTCATCCACTACGCTCAATATTTTTATAGGTGTAGAGTGCTCTTTTAAGGTGCCCTTGCACAGAGTGTTTTCTTATCTCAATGTTAGCACATGCAATATAACTAAAACACATAACACTACCTCCTAGATCAGACTTTAAGGTGAATACGCTTCTAAACATGCATAAATTTGACCACGGTGTTTTTGGTCCAGCATGACCACGGATGCATTGGGGAAACCGGAGTTTGGGATATATGTCCTATAATTTGTGATTAAAACTGAGAGATGCAACAAGTAATGGGAAGCCCCAAGTGGTCTTGGCAGCACATGAGCTCCTCCACCCGGAGCCTTGCCACAGGAATCAGAGAAAGAAGTGCACCCAAACTCCAGTGCGCCCTCTCCCTTTGTTGCCCTCTGTGCAGGCAGAGCCCAAGCTCATCACTTTGTGTGAAATCCCTCCCGCAGGGGAATGTCCTCTCACAATGGCGCCTCTCCATAGAAGCTGACCAGACTCAGATCCTCCAAGCGGATGCTGCAGGGTGGTACATGGGTTCTCTCAACACATCACGCCCTCCTCCAATGAAATGATCACAACAAATAAGCGAGACACGAAGTAGAGAGTCTGCCTCCCACCAGAGAACTAGCCCAAGCTCTCCTCTCCCAATGCATGGGACCTCAGCGATGTGAGTCCTCCTCACCATGTAGAGAAATGAGGAGGATGATAAATAAAGCCCCTCCTCCTCAAGGATAAGCCCCTCCTCCAAACCAAGCTGCTCCCTCTGAAGGGCTGGCTAAACCCTTGGATATACCACCATGCAAGCTCCAAACTAACACAAGCTCCTCCTCAAGCCTGGGGCTTCTCTCAAACCCTCATGAAGTCCACCCCTCTCCTCCTCAAGATGTGCGTACCTTCTCTTTTCCAAAACTCTCAAGTGAAGAAATTGAGTCTCCAAAATGCCTTTACCCTCTCTTTCCTCATGCCAACCCTAAAAGAACAATGGCCTAAATTAGATCTAATGATCTCTTGAATGGGTGAGATCAATATTGTCTCACTAAAAGGAAACCCACTTTCCTTAGTTGTATTATTAATTCCTCCACATTGTGAATTAATTGTCCTTTATGACCCAAAGTGACATATTTCACTTTGACTTAAAACTCCCAAGTCAAAATGAAATTAGAACAAAAGGTCACTTTGACTTGGGAGTTTTAAGTCAAAAGTGAAATTAGAATCATAAAGTAAAGTACAAGGGTAATAGTCTTCCCCCTTTGTGCTTAGAGACTCATAAGCACATGGGAACCACTTTCCAAGGTACCCAAATCTCAACACTTCTTGGGTCACTAAAGTCAAAGGGCCTAGAAGAAGACAATATGATGGGAGTGTAATGAGCGAAAGGTGGTAAGTATGGTTGGGAATGGTACGATAGCCCATAAAGGGACCCCCAATCACAAACCTTCACCAAAGGTTGGTCACTTAGTAGGAAATCTATATCACTCACCAAGGTGAAACAGGGTCAAAAGCATAATGTCCAAGCAGGGGCTCTATAAACAAAAGTAGCTCAAATACAACATGTTTAAATGCCTTAAATATTAGGGTGATTACCTGCCACAATACTTGACTTGTACTGCATGGAGCATAACCCATGTGCCTTCCAAAAGCTAGCTAGTGTGGTGGATGCGCTGACAATGGATCAGAATGTGGTGATAGAGAGGGCTTTTGTATGTGCAAGTGGACATTGTTGGTCATGTGGTCTCTCAACACTCCATATCTGCAACCTGAGGGCCTCGAGACATGATCTCCTTAGTTATCCCACAAAATGGAGATAACAATGTGTACATATGTTTTATAGCAATATCTGCTTATTGGATTCGAATTTGAATAAGTCTAGGTCCACAACAAATATCCAGCCATCCACGGCCAAACCTTATATCCACAACAAAGGCGTAGGAATTTTTGTCCATGGCCAATGAACAAGAGGGTAACTCATCCACGGCAAACATTCTATCCAAGACCGATGAACAAGAGGGCAATTCATCCATGGTCGAAGGTTCTATCCATGGCCAATGTGCAAGAACTTTCATCCACAGCTAGTGAGCAATCGCATTCCAATCACAATTTCAACACTAACTTAAAATTCGACCTTAGAGCAAGGACAAACATAATTCTGACACCATTTTAAAATTCAACCTCAAAGCAAGGATTTCTTCTTTTGTTGCCTACCCAATCCATACCATTGACCCACCATGCTTTATCATATGCAACATGCTCAAATATTTGGCAACTTTTATTGATTTTTTGAATAGGAAACCCATTGAAGCTCCCAAGCACACAGTACATCGTGGGAACAGAGTTTATAATGGTCGCACCACAATGGGAACGCTCCCAAAAAGCTCTTTTAAGTCCACAGTACCGCTCTGTACTATATTGGAGCATTTCGTACCCACTTTGAAGCTCCAGAAGCAGGGAAACAGTGGATACATCCTCCCCAAATCTCAAGAGTGGTACCTGTGCAACACTAGTTTAAAAAGATATTTTCTAACGGAGTCCCTCCCTATTTTCGTTAATCCATATTCTCTTGAGGTCCACGTAGTAATTTTTCACCATACATAGTTTTGGGATAGGTGGCCTCCATTTATTGCGTTCCTGCATCAAAATTTCGTGACAGCTAACTTCCAATTGGCATTCTTATCCACTAGCCCCAACCCATATAAACCTCAATCTATCATGTGTTAGATTTTCTAGACCATGGTAAATAAACTCTGCAATAAAAGAATCCTAAAAATACTAGATAGCTAAAAATTGAAAGCCGATAAAAACTACAACTCTAATAATGCTAGAATCTATAACCACACACTACTAAAAATATATAATAGAAACTCGGTAGATGGACTGTCAAAACTTGTTACTGCTTTCTCATTAATTATAAGCTAAAATATGCTACAGGCAAGAACAGTAAGTTAATTCAATGCTCGTTGTTGAACAAAATGAATTAACATACACCCCTGCCTTCTCCTTTATAGGCTAGGAGGAAGAATAGGTACAATGAATCTAGACATGCACAACAGTTCCTAAACTGAAGATGATCTAAGGCATGCAAGCAAGCATCCTCCTAAAGATTTGCGCCCATGCAAGCATGCATCCTCCTAGAGAATTTCACCCTTAACTTCATGCATGCACTTACCTAAATAAGAAAAAAATATAAAACTATTTAATAAAAATGGAGCTAACACATACAACTCACATGCCCTCTTTTACTTAACTTAGAAATGGCATGCAAACTGCTAAGGATAACACTATCACTTCCTAGCTATCGTTGGTGCATGCATTCATGCACACACCAGCCATGTTGGAAGCTAAGTAACAGGATACGTCCAAACCCCCCTACGTGTCACGTATCCTACATGTCGGACACGATATGTGAGAACACGTGTATAGAACGTGTCATGTTCACAGGACACGTTTCAAGCACGTGTCCAACACTTACCCTCAGCGTGTCTTGCACAGAGAAGTACTTGGCTCATGTTTTCTCATGCAAGTTGGAGTTGTGAGGTGTTTTGGTGTGCAACTAAGGGTTATTTTGCCTTACTTATGCTATTTAAAGAGGTCCCCACCCCCTTCATTTCACCCACCCTAGTAATTAATGGTAATGTTAAAAGTGGCATTCTCCTTTATCATTCATTTTCATCCTTTTACTTAAATTTTTAACATTACAATTAATTGTTTCAGGATGTTTGAGAGTGGTTCCAACCTCATTGGACTTCATATGGAGAAAGTAGTTTCAGGATGTTTGAGAGTGGTTCCAACCTCATTGGACTTCATATGGAGAAAGTAGTTTTGAATTTAATGCAGCTGCAAGAGCCATTCTCCTGGAGGATGGCATAAGACCCTAGCTGTGGACTAGGGCCCCTAGTTCACTCTTGGGGTTCTTGGTCTGGGATCAAGCAGTTAGAGCCATGGCAAAAGACCCTTGTGAGGGCCCCCAGTAGATGACTGCGGTTCTTGGTCTGGGACCAAGCAGCAAAAGACCCTTGTGAGGGCCCCCAGTAGATGACTAGGGTTCTTGGTCTTGGACCAAGCAGCAAAAGACCCTTGTAAGGGCCCCCAGTAGATGACTAGGGTTCTTGGTCTGGGACCAAGCAGCAAAAGACCCTTGTAAGGGCCCCTAGTAGATGACTAGGGTTCTTGGTCTGGGACCAAGCAGTAAAGACCCTAGATGTATTCTAGGGCCCCTGGATGTGTTCCAGGGAATCCTTGAACTGAGCTTGGATTGGTCCTTGGATGTGTTCCTTGGTGGTTGATATAAGTCCCTAGATGTGACTAGGGCCCCTGGATGTGTTTCAGGATACCCATGCCTAAAGCATGGGTTGATCCTTGGTCTTGTACCTTGGTGGATAAGACCCTAGATGTGTTCTAGGGCCCCTAGATGTGTTTTGGGGCAACCTGGTTCTTGACCAGTTAGATCTTGGTGTAATACCAA
>SNQJ01S0022531.1:47807-61359 GCA_010110895.2 Picea sitchensis
CGCATTAAAAACAAATAATTTAATTTACAACTAACTCAAAGATTTTCATAAATTAAAATAATTAAATATTATAAAAGTGAAATTTAATAAATTAAAATAAGTAAATATTATAAAAGTAAAATATTTCTCATAAATTAAAATAAGTAAATATTATAAAAGTAAAATATTTCTCATAAATTAAAATAATTAAATATTATAAAAGTGAAATTCCATAAATTAAAATAATTAAATATTATAAAAGATAAATATTTCAAGTAAAAAAAAACATAATGGAGGATGGTCCATAGATACTTCATTTTGAAAGGTTTCAAGCTGTGAATTATTTTTATATGCCATGGTACAAATGAAAAATACTTACCTTGAGAATGTTGTGGCATTGCTCTATTCCAATGTTGAGATTGAGGGGTGTTCTTTTAACCAAAGACATGGTGTAACTTATTATTCTTAAATAAAATAATACAAAATTATTTTTTAACCCTTTTTTTTCAATCAATTAAACCTAACGTACAAGGCAGGAGGCAACCTTCAGGTATGTATGTAGTGGATTGGGATAATGACAGCCTGCATTAAGATTGATTGCACACTCATCAAATAAATTACAACTTAATGAGTATCACTCTAGCACACTTTCGATGTTGTTCTTGAAAATGGTTCTTACAGTTCTGCAGTATCTAGATATATCATTTCAACTTATTATAGTGATTTGAGTTTTTTTTGTAGGAAGCTTGAGAACTTTTTCTACAAAAGATTCATTGGGAAGGAAAATACAAGCTAGATATAAAATATTAGAGCTACACCAATTGAAAATTCATCTAAAATGACTTTAACACCTAGATGACTTGACTTTCATTTAAAACTGAACTACTTAAAGGCATTATTTAAATTTTTGCTTGGAATTTTCTCAAGAAGCGTACTAGTTGAATCAAGAGAAACAACTCTTAATGATAAAGCAAGTTGAAATGACCGAATAAGTATGCTATGCTATGATGCTAAGTGGCTTGAATCTGTCTCTGGCAATGGAGAACAAGCAATAAAGATAGCATTTAACTGCTTACTTGATTAGGTGAAATTGGGCAGAGAAACGGGTATCCCAAGACGACATTATGACAAGTAGGTTAGCTTTTAAAGAGGATAGGGGATGAGTCATTTATTAGCTGCACTGCACTAGGGTGGGCGAAAAAATACTTGGCACCTCCATGTGACCAAGAACTCTATTATTCCCAATCTCGAACTCTGACCCTAGGTTGCTCTTATTATTCTCTCAAACCCTAACCCTATTTTTATTTCCATTTCCTTGAAATAGGATTGTAGCATCTCCTTGATCATGTGTGAGCTCGCGTACGAGGAGATTGGCTGTCAACATGATAGATGGATTCGAACGTCGATCGAGTTCCTGCGTTTAACAAATCAATGTCTTCTCTAAAGGGTTTGGTTTGTTTTAGTGTTTTCGTAACAAGTAGATAGTGAATATCCATATTTATTCGTATGTGCACAAATAAGCCAGTGTGTTGGATTGCTAAGGCAAATGAAATTATCAGGGTTATGTGCACAGAGAGTAACTACGGGTGTTTTTCTGCTTCCTTTGATTTCCTGCAGGACACGATATAGTCGGCCTGGATCACCCTCCATTAAATCTCTTATTGTATATGTTATATAACCAAAAATTTCTTTAGTATCTGGTCAGAGGATTTTTCAATGTCTTGTTGACTCGTTCCCTTGAATCAAAATTAATGCCCAGGATTGATCATCCCTCCCCCTCTCACTATTCATCTGCAATTTTTTTTTCTTTTGCTTGTGAACATTGAGGTGGCACACCAACAAACCAATTTACTATTTTTGCAGTATTTGTTCTTTTTTCCATTTGCAGTGTGAATTAATGTTTTGAATGTGTTTTGGTGCATGCACTTTTAAAAATAGGTATTTTACAATTCAATCTCTTTTTGGGTATTTTACAATTGCTTGTTGGGTATGTCTACGCTTACCCCATGGTTCACTCTTTTGATCGATTGTGATCGGAAATGTTTATTTGCCCTATAGCGGCTAGAAATGTTGAAGAGGGTTTTCATGGCAGGTCGTGTGCAATGTAAATGGAAGTCCCGTCAAAAAATTTATCTACTAGAAATGTAAGATTATAGTGGCTAGAAATGTCGAGGGGGAGTTTCAAGAGAGGGTATGTGCAATGTTATTAGAGAAGTGTATATATGAAATGTAACTCCCTTTCAAAATTTCATTTACTGTGAAGCTAAGGTTATAGCTTGTAGAAAGGATGAACAGGGTTTTCAAGGTAGGTTACCTGCAATGTAAATAGAAGAGTGCATTTGAAATGGGAAAAAAAAAATATCTACTGTAAATGTAAGATTATAGTAAAAAGTGACGTACTGGTGCTAATTATCTATGGTCTATAGTACCATAATTGACCAAGATGTTGTCACGGAACACATTTTAAGCCCCTCTTCCTTGAATGCATGTAAGCCCTCCACGGTAGTTTTAACCTAACATTATCTCTATTCGCTATGGCTATTTTATTATTCTATATCTTTGTTCGCTATGGATAGTTTATTTAGTATAGAACATGCCTATTTTGGTTAAAATCCCATTCTTTTCAATCAGAATATTGGTAGTCATTCAGTGCTTCATCAAAATGGATGCCACGCAAATCCAAAAAAATAGACAATTTATCACCTCGTGAGTGATGTGTGGGGTTGTTTGGTTGGAAGTTTACCAATGAAACAATGGGATATGTTCAAAATTCAGATATCTAAAACTAAAATAACATGCCAAATGGATAGTACCCAAACTCGCATTAAGCATCTTTGTGATTGGTTTAGGCAGCAGTTTAAGTTAATACACCATAAATCTAAGGAAAAAACACCAGTTCTGTTGGCTATTGTGTAGAGTAGAATCAAGTGGATAGTGTGATATTGGGGCTTGGACCCCATCCTTTAGTTAGAATCTGTCGTTAGGAGTTGGGGTTGGACCCCATCCTTTTGTGGTATGCTCAGATTCAACCTGGATCAATGCTTATTTGTTGATAGTTATGCAGGGGCTCAGCATGTTGCTCTAGGAAGAAGGAAACTTGTTAAACTGAGCAACATATACACTAAAGGAAACCAATTTCTATGTTGCTCATGATTTAAAATAATGTTACTCAATTTCTATGTTGCAAAATAAGCATTTGAATATCCAACAAGTGTAAAATTTGTGTTCCTTTTGTAGAGAATACCAAATTCTTTTGTACCTTGAATGTATCTTAGTACCCTTTTTTCTGAATTCCAGTGACTTTCCCTTGGTTCCTCCATAAACCTTGAAAGTATATTGACCGAATATGGAAAATCTGGTCGAGTATTTTACAAATAAATGAGACTTCCAACCAATTTAGTGTACTTTGTACTGTTTACCAATTCCCCCCCAATCAAATTTTGAAAGTTTCAATTTTTGCTCCATGGGGGTAAGAGAAGGTTTACAATATTCCATGCAAAATTTCTTAACAATTCACTGGCACACTTAGTGTGACTAAGGAATATTTGGTTAGGATGTTGAGATACTTCAACTCCAAGATAATAATGAAGTTTCCCTAAATCAGTCATTTTGAACCATGATTTAACTTCTTCCTTAACTTGTTTGATGTGAGCTTCATTATTTCCTGTTATGATTAAGTCGTCAACATAGAGTACAAGTATCACCATGTGCGTATATTGCATTCGAAAATACAATGTATCATATGATTCTCTTCACTGAAAACCAACCTTTCGTAGGTACTCATCCATTTTTTCATACTAAGCTCGAGAAGCTTGTTTCAAACCATATAAAGCCTTCATAAGTTTGCAAACTTTATGTTCTTCTCCTTTAGCTTCAAAACCTTGTGGTTGAGTCATGAAAATATCTTCTTTTAGATCTCCATTCAGGAAGGCACTTTTGACATACATTTGATGTAATTTCCAACCATTATGTGCAGCCAAATTGATAACCATTATGATAGTATTCCATTTAGCTATGGGTGCAAAATTTTCTTCATAATCAATTCCTTCCTGTTGAGAAAAACCTTTAGCAACAAGTCTTGCTTTGTACTTGTCAATTTTACCATTGGGCTTGTACTTTACTCAATAAACCCATTTACAACCGATGGGATTAACATCATGTGGACAATCAACTAAGTTCCAAGTCTCATTTTAAACTACTGCATCATATTCATTAATCATTTATTTCTGCCATTATTTATGTCTAGTTGCTTCAGCAAAAGAAGTAGGTTCAGTGGAAGCATAAGCAAAATTAGCTTCTACTCTTGAAGATCCTCTAGTTCATGTTTTGTTCATTTCATCTGAATCAACATATTTGAGAAGTTGTTCGGCCCACTTTGGCTTCTTATGTTGAGGGGATTGAGGATCTAAATCACAATTATTATTGAAAAGAGGATTTTCAAAAAATGAGGCTCTTCATATGAAATATCTGAGGTTGCAGAAGATTCTTTTGAAGATTCAGTATCAGAAGAGTCTTTTGTCATTTCATTATCAGATGAATCAGAAGAACTATTTGATAAAGAGATGTCTTCCGAAGAAACAAAGTCTTTTTCAAACCAAAATGTTTGCTTTGACTTGTTCAACTTACCTTTACCCTTAGCGTTTTTCTTCTCTAAACGACTAAGGAGATGATTAATCTCATCTAAATTGTTATTTCCAGTTTCATCCAAAGTTACATATCTACTAACAATGAATTTTCCATATGAAATCAATATATACCATTTCTTATCATCAGAGTATCCAATGAAGGTACACTGCATACTTCGGTTTTCTAATTTAGTTCTATTTTCCTTAGGAACTAAAGCCTAACATGTCGAGCCAAAAACCCTAAGATGATTTACCTTGGGTTTAAAACTGTACCAAGCTTCATAAGGAGTTTTTCCATCTAAAGTTGATGTAGGTGATCGATTTCTGAGATAAACTGCAGTATGGACTGCTTCATCCCAATATTTTGTGCTCAACCCTTTAAATTGCATCATAGATATTTCCATGCTCATGAGAGTTTTGTTCATCCTTTCAGTAACTCCATTCTTCTCTGGAGTATAGGAATTTTTCAGTTTCCTCTTAATTCCATTGTTTCGACAATAATCATTAAATTCAGTTGAAGTGAATTCACTTCCATTATCAATTCTCAAAGAAGCAACCTTTTCTCTAGTTTCATTTTCAACCATGTGTTGAAAATTTACAAACTTTTCAAAAGCTTCATACTTTTCCTTTAAAAAGAACACCCATGTCATTCTAGTGTGTTCATCAATAAACAATATAAAGTATCGACATCCACCGAAAGAAGATTCCCTTGGACCACATATATCACTATGAATCAACTCCAAATACTGTGTTGCTTGCCATGATCTGGTTGGAAAAGATTCTCCCTTTTCCTTGCCAAAAATACAAGCTTCACACTTGGAATTTTCTTTCTTGAAATTTGGCAAACCCTTTACCAAATCTTGGGACTTAAGTTTCAGGAGACTATCAAAGTTTAAGTGACCAAATCAAAAATTCCATAATCTGAATGAAGACATTTCGGAATTCACTGTTGTTGCAACCTCTTTCTTTCTTTGGACGACTTTCCCATTCATTCTTAGTGACTTCCCATCTTCATATCCAGTCATTATTTTTTTCAAGTTATCCTTCTCTGACTTAATATTCACCAAACCATCTTGGATGATGATTTGATGTCCATATTGTCTGATTGTGACTAAGGATAACATTTTTTTCTTAAAAGTTGGTACATACCAAACATTTGAAATCCATTCTTCACCAATTCCATGGAGAAAGACTTTCACTGAACCTTTTCCTTGAGGTATATGAGTTGTATCATCATCTAAATAAATGGGATTCGGTTGAAAATCTTTATAATTCCAAAAATAGTCTATGTGATAAGTCATATGTTGCGTAGCCCCTGTGTCCAATATCCAATCATTTTCAAATGAATCTACATGTTGAACTGCTGAAAAAACATATACATATTGATCATCCTAGTAATCTTGATCCTCTCAATATTAATATGATGGTTGAGAATTTGAATTTGATGCCTTCTTAAACCTTGGCAATTGATCATTGCTTGTATGGAAATTTGATGCATAATGACCAATCTTTAAACATATTTTGCATCTTACTTGACTGAATTTTTTGCCTCTTCCTGATAGTGAATTATTATTGGGAGGATTACTTTGAAAATTTTGTTGATTAAAATTTCTATGACCTCTACCTTGACCACGACCTCTGCCACGGCCTCGATTAGAAGACTAATTCTAGAAATTTCCAAAAATTGATTTTTCTCTTCCTTTATAACTTTCAACTTTAGTGAAAAGAAGATCTTCTCCTGATTGTTTTTGTTTTCCAAAAGATGTACTATGTTGAGCCAATAATTCACTAAGTGAATCAAAAGTTACAGTTGATAACTTATCAGTTATTTGCAAAATCTCAATAAAATGCTTATAAGATGGAGGCAAGCCATTTATTACAATGGAGACTAGAAAACTATCTTCAAGTTTAGGAAACCCGCCTTTGATGATTTCTGGATGAATGTTCTTAATCCTTGATATGTATTCTAATACATCACCATTGTCTTATAATATTTGTTTGAGCAATTTCATTTGTAGATCAACTCTATGAGATGCAGCAGGAGTATCAAAAAGCTTCTTTAATAGATTCCAAGCAGATCATGCATCTTTGGAATTCTCAATATGAACAAACATGTGTTCAGTTACAGAAGAATGTAGCAAAGCAAGTGATTTTTCATCTTTCAAATTCCATTTAGCTAAAGTAGCGTTGGTAGTCTTAGTTGGAGTGGTATAACCATAACAAATATCATGCCATAATTCATTATAGATCAAAGTATTATGCATGTGCCAACTCCAAGATTTTTAATTCTTGGGTCCATATAACTTATCTGATTCCGTGAATAAATTGGTTAATTTTGACATGATGTTTGTTGCAAGATTTGCAAGTGAATAATCCACAAAACTCCAAAAGAGATACACAAGGCACCAGAAATAAAGAGTACAAAATCCACACAAAAAGAGTACTTTTAAGGGTTTGGCCTTGACCCTTTAAAAGTCTCATTAGAAATGGAGTTTGAGAGAGTATTTTACTGGACTCTTCTCAACTTCTGAGCGTTCAAGACTACAATCAAATATTTCAAAGTTTGACCCTTTTTACAAGATAGATAGCCTTTTACAAATAATAAAATGTTCCCCCCCTTGAACTAAAGTCATCAATGACTTAAAAGATTACAACTCAAATGTCTAAAAATCAAAAACAAAACTCTTTAATCTGAAAAAATCAAAGTTTACAATTCTTATAACTCCACATATTTATGTTAAAACAATTTGCATTCCTTCATCTAGTCCTTCATCCAGTCCTCAATCTCGTCCTCAATACGGTCCACTATACAGACCTTGATATGAACAAATATTTATGAAACGATTTTTTATAATTTAATATCAGTTAAAAAACTGTCCACCAAAATTGCACAGAAGGGGATTCAAAAACGAGGACATGCAGCAATATTTTGACACACAAAAGAGGTCTGAGTGGGTGAAATCGCACCAGTATATTCGATCAGAAGAGGTGCTCTCGATCCCAATGTGTTTTTATATCTCAGATACAAATCTCAGATTCAGAGGTCACTAGAATTTCTACGATTATTTTTCAACGCATTTGAAATCCATTTACACAGATACGCCCACGGGAAACAATGATACCATATACATAGATGTAAATTCCAATGCATGTCTGCACAAATTCAATCTTGCAACTGCAGATCTTGAGGCACAATCTCACAATTTTGAGTAGCTTCAGCTTCTTGCAACGTATTCAAGAAATGGTGGATTGCTCTTCATTTTACAAGTGGCTACACCTATTTGAGGGAACTAGCACCTCCGTGAAGGTTTCAATACCAGAACTAAGTTGAGGTTGACCTTGAAGACTCACTAGCTCTCTCTCAACTCCTCTAGCCAATGAATCGCAAGGGTTTCTTCTGTTTCTTGAAGGTCGATTTTAGTCCATTGTCTTGCATACTTGGGATGTGTCTCGAGATTTCCAGAGGAATTTCTTCTCCAAAGGTACCAGATCTAATCCAGAGCTTCAATATGATACCAGAGATTCAATCTGATACCATAGATTCAATCTGATGACCTTGTGCTAAATTCAGATGCGATCCATGATCTGGTCCTTGATACGGTCCTTGATTCGAACTAGATATGAAAACTAAAAAACAATATAGAATCTACAGCTCTGAATTTAAGTTGTCAGATTTATGAATATATCTAAAGAAATTTTAACAAAAATGAGCCCTCTTAATTAATTGAAAAAATAGAAGTGCATCTTAAGATCATAAAGCAATGCAGATTTATAAAATATCTACTATGATCTTGAGATTTACAAGCCTAACTGCTGATAAATTTGCATATTTAGAACTATAAACAGTAGAAATAGCTCTAGAAATCTAATCAACGATAAAATGAGGATTATATATGAAATAAAATCAACAAATTGATTTAGAAAAAAATCAACAATTAAAAAACTAAATTTTCCTTACTTTAAACAGCAACAGATTACCTCGGTACCGTTTCCCTTGAGTTTGAAGAGATATGGGTTGATGTTGTGGAGACTTCCTTGCTTACTCAATCCATCATCAATTCTCTTCCATCACAATTTTCACCATGGCTTTGATACCATGTTGACAAAGTGTCCTCAGACACGTAATTTTATTGATAAGGAAAAAGTGATTACAATCTGAAGTGAGAACTCATAATCTACTCCTTAACCTCACTTGAAGAAGGATCTAGTTTATATATCTCAACTCTAAACTAAAAACTAGGAGAACAATCAATCACATGAGTATGATAGGTGTCCTTTACATAGAAGCTAGGTGGCCTTATCCTAACAAACTAGAATAAACTAATTTCTTAAAAACATTTAATCTAGAAAACACTTAGACTATATAACTTTAGGATTGTGAGGCTAACAATGTGTCCTACCAGGTAGGCGAGTGTGGAATATAATTGTCCCGTTGGACCTTGACCTGATTTATTGTTTGACGTCACAGTTGTCGAATGTGATGGTCCAGAATGCAAATTGACTCCGTCGTGAGTGCACCCTCATCTGACACTTGCAAGGAACTCATGTCAATCACATGTGTAGGATCACTAACATATTGTCTCAAAATAGATACATGAAAAATATCATGCATACGCCTCAAAGAATTAGGCAAGGCTAGTCAATAAGCCATGGGACCTTTATTTTCCACAACTTCGAAAGGTTTCGTAAACCTAAGAGAGAGTTTAGCACCATTTCCAAACTTGATCTAACTCTTGTGCAGTTTCACCCGCAAGAAAACTCAATCACCAACTTCATAACTACAGTCAATGCAATGTGCATCGACATAACTCTTATGTCGATCTTGCGCCTCTTTAATCTTTTGTCTTATCGTTTTCATTTGTTCTTCCATTTCTTGGATCGATTATGGTCCTACCAGGACCCTATCCTCAAGTCAATCCTAGCTCAAAGGAATCTATCACAGTCGTCTGTAAAGAAACTCAAATGGTGTCATCTTAATGGTGCTTTGATAGTTGTTGTTGTGCGCAAACTCTACCAATGGAAAGAACTCTTCCCAATGCTTATGTTGGTCCATCATGTACATACACAACATATCTTCCAAGATTTGGTTCATTCTTTCTTGATGATCATCTGTCTCCGGGTGATACATTGTCCTAAAGTTAAGTTGGGTTCCCAAGGCCTCTTGGAAACTAGTCCAAAATCGCCATGTAAACATCGATCCTCGAACGGATATGATCCTTTTAGGCATGCCATGTAATCTCACAATCTCATTGATAAAAAATCTAGGTATGTCCGGTGCCTGATATGTCATACACACAGGAATAAAATGTGCACTCTTTGTCAAAGTGTCAACTACCACGAAAATTGAGTCGTGCCTCCTTGTCATCAACAACAATCCCACAATAAAGTCCATCTAAATTACCTCCCATTTCAATTCTGGAATAGTGTGTGGTTTTAGTAATCCAGACAGATGTCTATGTTCAGCCTTAACTTTCTAACATTCTAAACATCTCTCCACGTGGCTAACTATGTCCACCTTCATTCCTTTCCAAAAGAATAAGGGCTTAAGGTCTGCCCTCATCTTAGTGACTCTTGGATGAGCCATGTGCACTGCTTTATGAGCCTCGCTTAAGATCAAACTTCTCAGATCGTCATTATGAGGTACATAAATCCAGTTATTATACCTCATCAATCTGTCATTTGCATATCCTTCAAACTTTGGTACCAACATGGTGTCTTGTCCGATATTTTCCTTAACCCATTTATACCAGTCATCATCGTGATGTATAGTTAGAATAGTTTCTCAAAGATTCATCTGAATAGGTATCACCAAAAATATGTGTGGTCTCTAAATCAACGCATCAGCCACTCTGTTCATCATTCATTTTATGTAAGTAATCTCAAAATCGTATTCTCTAAGCAATTTTGACCAACGCCTTTGTCGCGTGTTCAAGTCCCTTTGCATGAAATTGTGTTGCAAGCCACAGTGCTTAGTTTTTAGTTTGAATTCTCATCCAATCAGCTAGTATCTCCACACTCTTAAGGCATACACAATAGCCAATAACTCCAAATCATGCATCACGTAGTTCTCTTCATGCTTTCTTAATTTCTTTGAGATGTAAGACATCACTTGATCGTCATGCATCAAGACTCTATCTAAGTCTTCCTTGGATGTGTCTTTGCATACCAATAAGTCCCTATCCATGTCGAGGACTTTTAGTATCGGCATATTCATCAACAGCTCCTTGAGCCTTCGAAATGCTTCTGCGCATTTCTCGGTCCATACAAACTTCTTGTTTTTCTTCTGCAATTCTGTGATCGGATTTTCTATCTTCGAAAAACCTTCGACGAACCATCGATAATATCCTACTAAACCCATGAAGCTACATACTTCGTGCATGTTCATCGGCGCATTCCATTCCATAATAGCCTCGACCTTCGTTGGATCCATAGTGATAACATGCCCCAAATAATGAATCCTCGATTGATAAAAAAGAGCATTTCGACAGTTTCTCGTACAATTTGTTCTCTCATAAACATTTTAGTACCAAGCACAAATGTTCGTCATGTTCTTTCATCATTTGAGAATATATCAATATGTCGTCAATGAATACCTTAACAAACTTGTCCAAGTATTCGTGGAAAACCCCATTCATCAAGCTCATGAATACCCCTGGGGTGTTTGTCAGTCCAAAAAGTAAAACGGTAAACTCGTAATGCCTGAACCTTGTCTTGAATGCGGTCTTAGAATGTCTTCCTCTTTGATCTATAGCTGGTGATATCCTGATCTCAGATATTTGAAAACATCATCACGCACTTTAGTTGGTCAAACAAATTGTCTACTCTTGGCAACGGATACTTATTCTTGATCATTGCATTGTTCAATTTACGGTAGTCAATACGGATTCTCCACGACCCATCCTTCTTTGCTATGAAAATAAAAGGTGCACCCCAAGGTGACACACTTGGACGTATAATTCCTAGGTCCAACAACTCCTTTAGTTGCATTTTCAACTCCTATAACTCAAGGGTTGACATCTGATAAGGCGTTCTTGCTATCAGTTCAGTTCCAAGTTTTAAGTTGATGGTAAATTCCATCTCTCTTCCGGGAGGCAAATGTAAATCCTTTGTAGAGCTTGGTTATTTTCAGGACTCAAACTAATTAAAAGTTTTATAAAATTTAGTTTAGAATTTCTTTTAATGATTTTCTTATACTTAGAATAAACCAAGAATATACAGTAACAACATAATAATATCAGCAACAACATCAGAATAATGATAACAGCAACAGCAAAATAATGATAACAACAACAGTAGAATAATGATAACAACAACAACAGAATAATGATAACAACAACATAATACATACCTCCACTTGTAGTTTGGTTTATCAAGTCCCTTTTTTGTCTGAGCCTATTCTGGTTCTTGCCCAGACTGAATATTAACCTCCCAGCCAACTAAGAACAGCCTCTCTGACTCCGTATCTCCAGGAATCCTTGTTGTTTCCTAGACCCCGAGCCCAAATTTCCCAGCAACAACAGTGCCCTGTGAGAGCTTCCCAAAAACCTTTTCTCCAATTTCCTCCTCCTCTCCTTTTAGAAATTTAGAAATCCTCAAACAGAAATAAGATCCCTCTTCCAAGTCCTCCCCTTCTTTCTTATCCTTCTCTCTCAATTCCCCCTTAATAATTCCCAACAACCTTATCCCCCCATTAATTCCCAACAACCTTATCCCCCCATTCCTTACTTCACCCACCTTTTAATAATAAAATAATAAAAGACTCATTAATATATTTTAATAATTAATTAAATTTAAATTTAAAAACTATGATAAAATTAATCAATTTGGGTTGTTACATACACCCACCCTTCAAGAAACTTCATCCTGGAGTTAGAGTTATTTACAATACAACGGTAACGACACAAGATTCAGACATCTGCAACAAATAATCAACATCATCAATTTAAAACACTTATACATACTAGTGTATATGTGCAAGGCATACATGTGTAGTTAGCACATACAAGACTCATGCATGTACTAAGAAAATTAATTATCACACCTAAAGTAATTCTTGTATACGTCCAATCCAATCAACGAGACCATTCATTTCATAAAACATAGTAAATTATTTAAAATGTTCACAAAATTCCTCAATTACAATAGTTTAGCATAAGCTACATTCACTTAGATAATTTTAGTTTAGTTAAATAAATATAAATATACATATATTTTTCTTTTTCAAAAAAAAAATCAAGAAATTCTTCTATAAGGAGAAATCCCCACACGCTCTCAAATACTTCTATTCATCCTTCCTCCCTAACTTACTCTCATCTTCCATCCCTATCGTTCCTCTGTTGGACTATGTTAGAGCGTCAATTATATTGACCTAACTCCAAATAGAACCCATAAGCGGAAGTGTCAACTCTCTTGACCAAGCTTCCCTAGCAGGCAACTGACGGTCATCATCACACGTTTAAGGGAGCATGAGATAACACCATCCTCCCATGACTCCAGGTTTTAGAGGATACATGATGGGAAATTCCTCCACCCCTCTTAATAGGACTAGGGTCCACACCCTACCATGGAACATACAGTGGCATTGCGTTGCTAGGAATTTTGTCATCATATATTCAGTTTTAGGTAGTCTCACCACCTGAAAAACCTACACTGGTCCACATATCATAACAATGCAGTTGAACCAACATAATTTCGCATACAAATATTCATACCATATTGTTCCTCGGTTGGTGTTCACGACATCAACGTTTTATTATCTTTATCCTTCGGCTATTTCATATCCCATTGACCTGCAAATTAGTCTAAAACACAAACTCATACATATCTATGCATTATCATCATGTAGATGCATTTAACCAAAATCTCAATTCGGTATCCATGTACCAACAACTTTAAATGTCAAAATTTTCAAGTTAGAACAGATTGCATAATATCCATCATAATTCAAA
>SNQJ01S0022532.1:0-10723 GCA_010110895.2 Picea sitchensis
GAAAATACCTCATGTGTCTCTGTAATATTTGTTCAACATCCAGATGAATGTTCATTGGACTTGGCTAGTTGGGATTGCATGTCCATAAGATTACCATGGCAACAATCCCCATATATCCCATGGCCCCAGTTATTTTCTACTAGGAACATATACCAGATGCAAGAGAAAATGAATGCGACAACGTATTTTATTTGTATATCAAATTGTTTGGTGCAAAGGTCGATGGGTTCTTCTCTATGGAACATTCTGGGAACTTGCTTGCAGCTTGTTTGAAGTATGGTTGGTTCTTGGTTATGTGCTTTGTCTGTCAATTTGTATGCCTCAGAACTCCAACTGTTCTTTGGAAGATACAAAACAATATAATTGAATTTTTTAGCTAGTTGGCCTGTGATCTGCTTGATAATTTCTATGGTGCTGTGATGCAAATGTACTATGTGGCTTGCTTTAGCAAATTTCCTTGATCGATGAAATTGGTCAAATTATTGTTCTGAAATAATCTGAAATCAACGAATATATAGTGTGTGAAGTGCAACTGTCCTATCCTATCAAAAAGAGGCTCTTAAAATTCAAATTGTTCATTGTTTTGGCATTTTTGCTTATTCAATGAACTTGGTAAAGTTAATATGCTGGAATAATTTGAAATCAACGAATATATACTGTGCGGAGTGCAATTGTGCTATCACATGAACAAGAGGCCCTTAAAATTCAAATTGGTCCTTGTTATGCTTGTAGTGATAGAATTTAAAAAAAAAAATCTTTTGTTTCCTTCATTTTTTAAAAAATAAGCGATTTAACATCCTTTAATAATTTAATGTAATTCACTTCTACAATATCAATAGTTAATATTAATAATTTTGTATTTGAAAATAATGTTTTTACATAAATTTAGATAGGATGACTGTCCCTAAAAAATTGCAATCTTGAACCCGCCAGTCGTGGAGTCCGCAATTCCACTTGTCAATTTGTATATCGCAGAAGTCTGGGTGGTATTTGCAGGACACAAAATAAAAGAGGCTCAATTTTTCAGCCCGCCAGGCCGAGAACCCGCGATCCAAAAAGTGCCTAAGTATGGAATGAGGGATCTGCATATGATCTATAAAATCTCTTGTCCATACTTTCTAAAAGTACATGTTTACTATGTATTTCTCATTTGTCGAAAAAAAATTATATCAGTCACCCGACCAGATTGTACAAACTTTCTCGTCTAATTAAATTATGAAATATCAATATTTAATATTAATAATTTAGTATTGAAAATAATGTTTTTAGATATGTTAGATAGTTGATAGGGATTACCATATGTAAACAATGGCAAACTTGAACCCACCAACCCTCAAGTCCATTTGTCAATCTGTATATCGCAGAACTCCGAGTGTTATTTGGAGGACATGAAATAGTGAAAGTGCAATGTTGAGCCAACCAGCTCCCAGCTCTGCTTGTCAATTTGTATATCATGGAATTGTGGGTGGTATTTGTAGAGCGCGGAACAATAGAGGCCCAATTTTCAACCCGCCAGCCTGAGAGCCCCCGATAAAAAAATGGATAAATATGGAATTAATACGGGATCGCTATGAGACAATAAAAGTGCAATGTTCATCCAACCAGCCCGCAAGTATGTCTGTCAATTTGTATATCGTGGAAGTCTAGGTGCTATTTGTAGGGCATAGAACAATATAACCTCAATTTTCAACCCACCAGGCTGCGAACCCGCAATCCAAAAAGTGCCCAAGTTGGAATGAGCAATCTGCATATGCTCTATAAAATTTCATGTCCATACTTTATAAAAGTACATGTTTACTATGTATTGCTCGTTTGTCGAAATACTTTTATATCACTCACATGACCAAATTGTACAAACTTTCTCATCTAATTAAATTCTGCAATATCAATATTTAACAACAATAATTTACCTCGAGTCCATCTGTCAATATGTATATTGTGGAACTCCAAGTGCTATTTGGAGCACACAGAACAATAAAAGTGCAATGTTGAGCCAGCCAGCCCGCAGCCCCAGAGCCCTGATAAAAAAAATGGCTAAATATGGAATTAGTACGAGATCGCTATGGGACAATAAAAGTGCAATGTTCATCCAACCAGCCCACAAGTCCGCCTGTCAATTTGTATATCGCAGATGTCTGGGTGCAATTTGTAGGACACGAAACAATAGAACCTCAATTTTCAGCCCGCCAGGCCGCGAACCCGCGATCCAAAAAGTGCCTAAGTATGGAATGAGGGATCTGCATATGCTCTACAAAATCTCATGTCCATACTTTATAAAAGTACATGTTTACTATGTATTGCTTGTTTGTCGGAATACTTTTATATCACTTGCCCAACCAGATTGTACAAACTTTGTCGTCTAATTAAATTTTGCAAAATCAATATTTAATAGTAATAATTTACCTCGAGTCCATATGTCAATCTGTATATCGCGGAACTCCAAGTGCTATTTGGAGCACACGGAACAATAAAAGTGCAATGTTGAGCCAGCCAACCCACAATTACGCTTGTCAATTTGTATATCGTGGAATTGTGGGTGCTATTTGTGGAGCACGGAACAATAGAGGCCCAATTTTCATCTCGCCATCCCGAGAGCCCCTAATCCAAAAAAGTGGCTATATATATGGAATTAACACGGAATCGCTATAGGACAATAAAAATGCAAGGTTGAGTCAACCAGCCCGCAAGTTCGCCTGTCAATTTGTATATCGCGAAAGTGTGGGGGCTATTTGTAGAACACGAAACAATAGAGACTCAATTTTCAACCGACCAGGCCGAGAACCCGCGATCCAAAAAATGCCAAAGTATGAAATGAGGGATCCGCATATGCTCTCTAAAATCTCATGTCCATACTTTATAAAAGTACATGTTTTCTATGTATTGCTCGTTTGTTAAAAAAAATTTATATCAGTCACCCCACTAGAATAGACAAACTTTGTCATCTAATTAAATTCTGCAATATCAATATGCAATATTAATATTTTAGTATTGAAAATACTGTTTTTAGATATGTTAGATAGTTGATAGGGATTGTCATCCGTAAACAATGACAAATTTGATCCTGCCAACCCTCGAGTCCATCTGTCAATCTGCATATCGTGGAACTCCGACTGTTATTTGGAGGACACAGAACAATGAAAGTGCAGTGTTCAACCAACTAGCCTGAGAGCCCCTGATAAAAAAAGTGGCTAAATATGGAATTAATATAGGATCACTATGGGACTATAAAAAACAAATGTTCATCCAAGCAGCCCGCAAGTCCTCCTGTCAATTTGTATATTGCGGAAGTCTGGGTGCTATTTGTAGGACACGAAACAATAGAGACTCAATTATCATCTCGCTAGGCTATGAACCCATGATCCAAAAAGTTCATAATTATGGAATGAGTGATCCGCATATGCTCTATAAAATCTCATGTCCATAATTTATATAGAGACTCATGTCCGCAAGTCTGCCTGTCAATTTCTATATCGCGGAAGTCTGGGTGCTATTTGTAAAACACGGAACAATAGAGACACAAGTTTCAGCCCGCCTTGTCGCGAACCCGCGATCCAAAAAGTGCCTAGGTATGGAATCAAGGATCTGCATATGCTCTATAAAATCTCATGTCCATACTTTATAAAAGTACCTTTTACTATGTATTGCTCATTTGTCGGAATACTTTTATATCACTCGGCCGACCAGATTGCACAAAATTTCTCGTCCAATTAAATTCTACAATATCAATACTTAACAGTAATAATTTACCGCAGGTTCGCTTGTGAATTTGTATATCGCAGAATTGTGGGTGCTATTTGTAGAGCGCAAAACATTAGAGGCCCAATTTTTTTCCCGCCAGCCCGAGAGACCCCGATCCAAAAAAGTTGCTAAATATGGAATTATTACAGAATCTCTATAGGAGAATAAAAGTGCAATGTTGAACCAACCAACCCACAAGTCCGCCTATCAATTTGTATATCACGAAAGTGTGGGTGCTATTTGTAGGACACAGAACAATAGAGACTCAATTTTCAGCCTGTCAGGCCGAGAACCTGCAATCGAAAAAGTGCCTAAGTATGGAATGAGGGCTCTGCATATGCTCTATAAAATCTCATGTCCATACTTTATAAAAGTACATGTTTACTATGTATTTCTCATTTGTCGGAAAACTTTTAAAAAACTCGTCCAACCAGATTGTACAAACTTTCTCGTCTAATAAAATTCTGCAATATGAATATGTAATATTAATAATTTGGTACTGAAAATAATGTTTTTAGATATGTTATATAGTTGATAGGGATTGCCATCTGTAAACAATGGCAATATTGAACCCGCCAACCCTCGAGTCCATCTGTCAATCTGTATATCGTGGAACTCTGAGTGATATTTGGAGGACATAGAACAATGAAAGTGCAATGTTGAGCCAGCCAGCCCGCAGGTCCACCTGTCAATTTACAAATTCTGCGACATACAAATTGACGGCCGATATCTGTCACTGAGATGAAATATGACCATCAGCCCTTCACGTCTCCTGGGTATATCTTCTACCATTTTTCTTTTGTAACCTGCCCGACCGCTTTCCATACTTTGGTATTTCTTGGAATCAGTTTCTCTATCATCGTTTCCTTCGTACTTGTTTCCAAATATGCAATAATAAAGCTTTAATGCTAGTATTCATCCTGCAGGAACCGTTAAGATTGTTATTAATGTCCGGAAATCTAGAGAAGATTTGTCATTACTACTAATTAAACTAAGATTTGCGCACAAGTATGTTATCCTTTCCAAGTATTCATTTCAAAGGCGATGCAATGTTTTTTTTTTGTGCATCGATGGTTTGGTGCTTATAAGAAATTTCTAATTCTTAATCTCTCTTCGTCGTCACCGCCACCTTCACACTTTTTTCTAATTGTGAAATTAGTGAGTTGTGATGGTGAAAACTCATTCCGCATGAACCCTGGAGATTTCCATTGATCAACGAAAGGCTCGAGGAGATATTCCATTGATACACATTAAACCATAATTTGTGGAGGGTTATATTATCCCTCCCCGATTTTCATTTCAAACATCATTTCGAGCAAACAAAAATTCTTAATAACTTCTGCCAGCAGTTCTCTCTAGACACAATAAACACATTAGGGCATAATGGCCAAAGGTTCCACTATTCTAGGGAAAATTCTTACTATTCATCTCCCTCCGCCTAGGAGAAAAAAAGGAGATGGTCCCTTGGTACACCGAGAGATATATTTCAAGCCAAAAAATTCCAAGGAAACCCTGGCTGCTCAGAGAACCTACCCAGTTGCATACATTGTTGTCGCATAAGTTGATGCCATGAATTCCAAGCCAGAAGAAGATGATCTGATGGACGATGATACGACAATGGATGATGGCGATGCAGAGAATCTTCCCACTCATGCACCCAAATTGAAATCAACCATAACGGACGGAATTCCCAGCTCGGTGATGGTAGTCATGAAAACACCAAAAGGAGTTTTAGAAAATAAACCGACGATGAACGTAATAGCCACTTTGCAGCGTGAAAGTAGGAATTCCAGAGTTCCAAATTAGTCCATTCCGGGTGGAAGAGTTTCACTGTAAAGCAATGATATGTTGATGCTCCTAGAGATATATTTCAAGCCAAAAAATTATTGATTAACATCTTCAGGAATTAGGTCCAAAACTCTCGTTGTTGCAAGGCATTTTTCTACTTGTCATCTCTTTCCACCCAGAATGGACTAATTTGGACCTCTGGAATTGCACGTGCAAGCTCTGCTCCTGAATTGTTTTGGACTATGCAGAGGCGGTTTTAGCTACGGGCTATTCCATTTTCCCTAATTCATCGAGGACAAAAATGCAAGGATCTTGCATACTGTGGATCCCGTGCCTTTGTTTGTTGCAGATATGTTCAATGTTTTGGCCTGAAGAAATGGGTCCAATTTCTAAGGATAGAGGTACAATACTCGATGTTTTTATTTATTTTTTAAATGGATTTGCTATTAAAAAATATGTGCCTTCAACTCTTTGTTGCTACCTCTTTTCTGGATATAGCGCATGTTCTCATTGGCATGGTTCGGTGCTCTCATACTTCTTCGATATTGTGTTTACTTAGGTTATTTTTTCTAAGATGGAACATCTAACAATTATATGCCAATGTATTGTGTGAATCCAACAACTTTTTATGCAAACAAAAAATGGATTACACAGTTTCAAACCAACGTTCAATTCTATTTGTAAAGAAGATAGAACATAAGAATAACAATGTACAACGTTGCAGCAAAATCATTGTTCTTGTTTCTAGAGATGCAATTATTAATTTTTAATGCTAACAACCCATAATGAAAGAAGTTTGATACTTGAGTTAATATGCTGCAGTCATGGAAAAATGTATCAAGAACACAGTTACACCCACACGTTCCAATAAAATCTAATCTTCAACAAAGAATTTGCTGCCAATTAGTACAAAATGAAGTTTAGTAGTTAAGTTAATATGTTACAGTCATGGAAGAATGTATCAAGAACATACTTACACACACACGTTGCACTAAAATCTAATATTCAACAATGCATTTGATAACAATTAATAGAAAATCATGGTTTTGCAACGATGGGGCTTCTTTGAAACCAATTCACGTTTGCGAAAACTGTCTTTCGCCTTTCTATTTTCCCACTCTTTTATTCCCTCTAGTTTCTCTTCCTGGTTACTTAATCATTTTTTTCCCAAAAATTCCTTGCTCCGCGGATTCACTCATTTCCAATGATCACTTCCCCTTTCTTTAAATTGACCCTTTATTGTTCTGTGTCCTACAACTAGCACCCAGAGTTTTGCGATATACAAATTGACAAGCAGACTTGTGTGTTGACCGAGTGAACATTGCACTTCTACTTTTCCGTGACCTCCAAGTAGCATTCGGAGCTCCGCAATATACAAATTGACATACGGGCTCCAGGGCTGGGGCGCTCAATATTTCCTTTCTTTAGGGATGGAAAAGTGTAACGAACCACCACATTATGACAACAACTCTTTAACAGGTGCAAATTTTTTTTTTTTGGGTGTGTGCGCTCGTGTAAAAGAAACAGACACACTAGAACCTACGACGCCACCTGATGACTAAAAAGACACCCCCATGAAGATCACAATAAGAAGACATAAGGCACACAACAAGCAACTGCAAGCATGAACGACCATAGACATAAGGCTCACAACAAGTAACTGCAACATTAAACGACATACTGGGTTATGCACAGTACGAACACAGAAGGAAGAATCCATGGTAGTAGATTTTATTATTTCTTCATAGGAAAGCAGGGCGTTAAATCTTAGTTCTCTGCTCCGAAGAGAGAGAAGGTCAGATAGTCTCTTGGTCGACTGCTCAGGCAGAAACTAGTAATCTCCGTCAGGTGTGTCGCAAGAGTGGAAACCCTGCCTTTAAAGGGCCCGAGACTCTTGATACGGCACTGGATTATCTACACAAACAATCACACACACAGGCTTAATACTAAGGCTACATGGAGGTGTCTACATCCCGCCCAACGCAACAGTCCAATCAACAATTTATTACAACCCAGTGCAACAATAGACAAAAGAGCAACCACGTCTTCTACGGAAGGTGCAAGACAAGGACTCAGACAATGACCACTAGTATTAATGACCAGGAAATGTCTATGACTCAACAGTGATTGATTATTAGCCAAATTCTCCATTTAATTTCATTAACCACGAGTACATTAGCATAAGGTAAATCTAATTAAATTGTTGCCCTTAGTTTAAGGGCCTTACCCTTGCATTGAATTATAAAGAAATTGAAGGTCCTTACAATGTTTTAACCTTGCCATTACATTATACTACCACAATATTGTAAACAAACAAGGTCCTTACATTCCTATGTTATCAAGGCTACATAGCATTTTCCCGAGGGAGAGGATATTACATTACATGTTTCAACGATAATTTACCATGACCTTACATTATAGAGATATTGCCATTATATAAAAGTCACCTTACATCTTGTACATTCTCAGTACATTAAAACTACATTGACATTACCCTAGAACAATAACAACCTCCATATTACATCACAAAATCCTTGCAATTAAATAACCATAATGATTGTGACCTAAACATCATTTATGATGAGGTTGCACCATCTATTAAATAAATAAAGCAATCACTGATGATTCCAAGATTTCGTTGCATTCACTAAGGCTATGCACATCCTTGAAATTTATTGCAATTTACACTACAGAAACGTCTCTATATAAATCTATTAAATAAAATTTACACCAGGTATATATATCCTTAAGCAACTTGTTCAACATTGAGGATTCCATTGCGTTCATAAGCCTCTCGGTATCTTTGAATTTAAAGTAACTACACTACACAACCAAATCACAGAAGGGTCCAGGGTCCTTTCAATGGTTCTCAAATTCCCTTAAGAGAAATTATATAAAAGTAATCGATCTTACAACCCTAAATTTATTCAATTCGTAAAACCATAATTCTTATTTTAAATCAAATACAACTATTCAATTGCAACCCATAGAAATTATAAACTGAATTACGATTTAACCACAGCTGAACTTTTTAAACGAAGTAATACTTGTTACGCCAATTAACTGTAAAAATATTTTTATTTTATCCCCCTTTTTATAAAAATTCTATCTAATTAAAATTAAGGATGTCTAAGCTAACCATTAAGGAAGAAGGAAAGGAAAGGTCCGAGGGTAACTAGCTCCCACCCTACAAAGATGATATGGCAGGTTTTTTTATTGTTTTTTTTTTTTCAGGAAAAGGTACTTGCAATATTAAATTAGTAAGCACATCAGCTGTCCATCGATGATTGACCAAAACTTTTGGCCACAGAATCTGGAAAATAGTTCTTAGAATTACATGCAAGGTAAAGGTAATTTTAGGAAAATACGATCCAGGAATAAAGTTATCGCATTTAATAAAGATAAAAATTGGTTGTAGCATTTAAGAACACTGCTAAGGGTCTTTTCCTAGTTAGGAGGCGTTGTTAGAAATCAAGCACGCCATGGCATTTAGGCACACAGTCCAACAATCAAGGTGGTGAATGGACCCAAGACATCGTTGTAGTAATTATGGTCATCTCCAGATTTAAAAGGGTAGTCAACAATTAAGGCAACCTCGAGGCCCAATCAACGCAACCACTGTCCACAATTAAAGGCGAGTGTAGTGGGCATACCAGCATTGCACTCATCCTTCTAATTAGCATAGGGTGGTCATTTACATGGAAACTCAGTCACGTCTCGATGGAAAAATGGTGGTCAGTTAAACAGTGAACTCAACACGTTTAAGGGAAAAATCCTGGGCATAAAACAACATAATCGGTCATGATTACACGCAGAACGTGGTCATACAAATGACAAAATCAACACAGTTTGAGGAAAAACAAACGGGGTCAACAACGGGGTCATAACAACCACAAACTCAACACGGTTCAAGGCAACTCGGGGTCAGGTAGTCGGTAACCTCCGATGCGTTTTTTAAGGCAAGCGTGTACAACAACGCACACCAGAAGGACGTTCACTGTTATCCGTAGTTAAAGGATGCAAGGCTGTGCTCAATGCAAAAGAAGGACTTCCTGTAGCTGTAATCATGAAAAAGGGAAAACACTGGCAGGGCTCGCCAGAATGGACGCCATCAATTTGCTGAGATTTTTTTTTGTTCTTCTTGGACACCCGTAATGCTGATATAAACCCCATACGCAAATTTATTTATTTTTTTTTTTTTTTTTTTAAAAACATTCGATGCACTAAGATAAACAACAATGCAGAGAACAAATGTTGAGTTCAAGTGCGTTAATCCGCGGGGTCAATACATAATGACAACAAGCCTGGTTTCAGTGGCTGATGTTTTTTTTGCCAGGAGTTGAAGGGAAAACGATAATCAGGTTTAGAACCATCAGATCCACAAGACAACCAGACCGACACTAATCGGTAAGTCTCTTACGGCTACCCGATTGGGTAAAAACGCCAATTGCCAGAGGGTAAATCACCTTGGCCCTAAAAATATAAATTCGCCTTGGATTAAAAATAAATCAGGACAATTTCCAGCACGCCAAAATATATAATACGATTTGTCATTTCAAACTTCAAACACAGACAGATCTTAATATCGGGAGTAATTTCAGAAAGCCATGAATAATATGCGAATGGTCATTTTAACTTTACAAAATGCAGACAAATCTTAGTATCAGGAGTAATTTCAGAAAGCCATGAATAATATGCGAATGGTCATTTTAACTTTACAAAACGCAAACAAATCTTAATATCTGGAGAAATTTTAGAAAGCCATGATTAAAATAGGATCGGTCCTTTAACATACTTCTAATCTACTAAAATACAAATCATACCGTTGCCTTGTCGCTTGCCGTGAAAGACTCTGTTCCCCGTGCTGCTCCTGCTCCCGCTCGCCGACCGTAGAGACTACACCGGCACCTCCCAGCCAAACGCTAGGGGTACTCTACTTCCCCCTTAGCCCCCCGAGCCGCAAAGGGGCCACACAAGATCCATAAGATAAGACTAGCTTCTCATCTCGCCTCCAAGGCTGAGCTACCACTCCAATATAGCTGAGAAATTCCCAACTCCTCACAAGAAAATAGTCCAGTCTCAATTCGGCAGCATAACCATCCCTAACCCTAACCCTCCTTTTGTTTTTTATAGTGTTTTGAGACCCTCTCTTTCCCTAATCACAATTATTTTATGTTTTAATGAAAACCCTAAAAAA
>SNQJ01S0022532.1:17593-42177 GCA_010110895.2 Picea sitchensis
CACACTCAATAAAACTGAGTCAATAGCACCTGTCTACATCAAATAGTAAAACATCATGTTGTCTATCATAACGCATCATAATCAAGTATAAATGTTTTAACATCAAAAAAAGTCCAGATCACTTGCGAGCAAGTGTCCTCAAATAATAATTTTTCTCAGTGCGCCAAAGCGGGATGTTACAAAAATTATACCACATTTGCGACACAACAACTATATTAAAGGGAAAAGCATTTCCTCTATATTTCTGTGTCCTGCAAACAACACCCACAGTTCCACGCTATACAAATTGACAGACGAAGCATACAAACAAGAACCAAGTAAACTCATGGATCGTGTTCCTGGTCCCTATTTTTTGTTCCCGCTAGCTTCGCAATTGTTTCAAAGTAAATATCTTGGCATGAAAATGGGACATTTGTTACAGATGTGAATATATTGGTCCTTGTTTTTCCGTCTTCTATACTTGCCCAAATATCCATTTCTCTTTTCCCTAAACTTTATCTTTTTCGTCACTTATTCCTTCTTTCGAAAATGTATGGTTGAGCACGTGGGTGGTCTTGCAGGTTCACAGCTGCACTTGTGCTATTTTATCACGACATCGATCGAACGCTTCCCCATTCCATATCCAGAAACTTCTCCGACTGCGAATTCCTGGTAGGCGGGCTCTAGATTGGACTTCTATTGTTCCATGCCCTATGAACACTACTGTCACTTCTGCGATATACAAATTTGCAACCGGCCTTAGATCATACCCTCTTCCATATTACGGTCCACCTATCATGCCCTCTTCCATGGTATACATTTTGAACTGAAAACTTCTGAGAAATACAATTTAACCGTCGTGTCCTCGCATATTTTGTGGAACTATTGTCATCCTATTTTGAAGCATGTCTGTCTTCTTTCCATACTTCGCCATTTGATAAAAAAAATTTGGCGGATTGTCGGTTTGGTGGGTTGAATAAATATTCAATTCATAGTCGTTGTTTCCTGTGCCCGCGCCTCTTTGCAATTAGCAGTTGGCAATTATATATAAGATCTTATCTCTATGCATGAAATTAGCAATTTCCCTATTCCATACTTAGCCGCTTTGCCAGAATTCCGCAAATATACAAACCGACCACTCAACTGCCCCATCATGATCTCTTCCGTTTTACACATTTTGCACTAAAAAATTACGATACATGAAATTTGACCGTGGAACACTCAACTGTCCTGACTATCCCCATAACCCTTTTATGAATCCCGTCCGACCGCTTTTCAGAACTTGCCATTCCTTCCTTTCTCTCCGCTATCTTCGTCACCTTCACACTTGTCTATAATAAAAGAAAAAGAAAAAGTTATATATATACATATCTTGTTTCTAAATATGGAATTACTGGCATTTAATTCTAATAGGTCATCATGCAGAAACCGTATAGATTGTCATTCATGGGTGAAAGGCTCGAGGACATCTCGTATTGATGCGCATTAAACCAAAATTTGTGGGGGGATTATATTATCCCTTCCGAGTGTTCATTTAAAAATCATGAAATCTTGTTCGCACGTCATGGCCTTCGCACGTTCACGAAACCTCCAATCCTTAATTGCTTCGTCATACCCACCACCTTCGCATTTCTAAATATTCAATAAATAAGCTTTACTGCTAACAGCTCATCATGCACCACCAATACATATTGTTATTAATCAACGAACATATTGTTGGGCAGGTGGAAGAGCTGGAAATTCAAAGTGAGAACATGGAACTTGACATTGATTTGGATAGCATGATCTACTTCCTTGATCAGCTCGGAGACTCCATCCACCATAACCATCCAATGGACATATCCATTACCAAAACTTTTGAGGAAGATGAATCCTTCATGTTCAAGAGCATTGTTTTTTATAGCCGGTCCAAATAATTGATAATTAAGAAAAAAAATGTTAAAAATAAGAAAGGAAAATCTTGTTCAGAGGTTGATGTGGCCAACATGCGGCCATCCCAAATTTGTCAACTTCACACCGCAACCGGAGAAGAACTTCATGATTCCATTGGAGGCATGAATGTCGAGATTTCCAGACTGAAGGACTAGGTCAAGGAATTGGAAGACGCTTTCATTCCTATTCCATTGCTTGTCAATCCTTCGGCAATAGCCATGCCTGGCACCCCTGCACCCAATGTAAAAGCATCCTCCACCCTGCTCGCATCTTGTAAAGGATATGTGCAAAACAATATCAAAAAAAGAATGGAACTGGTTACCGAGGCATGGAAAATATCACAAACCATCAATTCCCTTGGAACCAGGGCACATAGCTTTCTCGAGCTTTTGTAGGCCGAGTTAAAATATGAAGAAAATTTCTTTTTAAAAACGTTCATTCCTTTTGGCAAGATTGTCAACAATATGACAGAAAAAAAGAAAAAGAGAAGAAGATATTCCATCCAAAAACTGGATTGGCCATTTGAATGCATATTGGAAAGAAAAAGTGAAGAACCTGCATCTAATTTTTCAGTCATGTGAACAAGCCATATCAAAGAAAGATAAATTATTCATAAGGTTGTCAAATATATACTTAGCCGGGAAAACCAACGAATTCCAAGACCACCACTTAATCGCAAACTCCTTGCCCTTAACCAATAAAGAGTTCGATAAACAAGTTGCTATGTTTAAGACCTTGTCTCTGGAAATTTTTTACAACATCCTTCAATTTTATCAAGCTCACGTTCACAAATGGCTAGTCAAATATGCAGTACAGAATGAGGAAATTCAACAGGCTCTCTCTAATCTTTCTATCGACTTTCAGGAATTAGAAAATGACCTTTTCAACATAAAAATCCGAAATGAGATCAACGTCGCCCCAATGAGAAGCTACATTGAAGAATGGATTGAAAGGCAATTGCAACAGGCTGCTGACTAAAGGCAACAGGTAGTTGCCAGCATTCCAATAGTCATCGAGGACATCCTTGAAACCACAGTCGTCGACGACATCAATGAAACGACAACCACAAGCAAATATCCAAAGGGCACATGTGTACCCTCAGTGTAAGTTTACTAATCACATCATGATTTGTTTATCAACCTAGTTATTCCAGTTTCTTAAATAGAGATGTATAGGCAAACACTTATACCTTTCCATTTTAATTTTTTTCAAGTATTGCACTCTATCTTCTTTCCACAATCCTGTTTCTTATACATATTTCTCTAATGGTCTGCAGGAACCCCAATCCCAGTCTACATGACAAACGCATTGAAATTCCGGTTTATATGTAACAGACTTTAATTTTTTTGTATATTTCAAAATTTCCAATAGTATGTAACAAAATTTTATTTTATGACATATTTCAAATAAAAATGCATTTAAATTTTATTATGTTATAGACTCTATTCTTATGTTTCACCAGTCTGTATGACAAATGCATTTAATTTTTAATATGTTATAGACTTGTATTCTTATCCTTCACCAGTCTGTATGGCAAATGCATTTACTTTTTTATATGCTACAAACTTTTCTTTTTTTATATATTTCAAAATAAATGGTACTCAACAATGCAAGCGTCATTTACTTATACCACATGTTCACAAATGCATTTAAATTTTTATATTTCTTATCTCCTTTTAATTTTATGTTTTCATATATTTTTATCTTCACCAGTCAATATGGAAATTGCATTTAAATTTCCAAATTTATTCTTCCACTGTCAACAAATTTTTAGTTTGTTATATACTTTCAAAAAATATATGTTTGCTATATACTTTCAAAAAATAGATGGTTCTCTAACTACCAAGCGTCATTGACTTTTTCCCCATGTTCCATGATATACATGTTGCACACAACATTTCCGTGATATACATTTTGCATCGAACACTTCGTTTCATTTACAATTCGACCCCATTTTCCACAATTTTATTTCTAACCTCATTGGCAGGGACTGCACTACCACGCAGCCTTGTTATAAATAGTGGACCTGTTTATTCATCAATAACACTTTGTGACATTATTATTATGATTGTGCTAGCTTTATCTTTTGACTAGGGTATATATTTGTATCATTGATTACATGACTAAAATATATATTTGTTGAATAAACATATGATTACCTTGCTTAGTGTGATGGTGCTTGATCTCATTTATGTGGTAGCTATGGTTAGAATGATGAAATATAATGTTATTTTGCATAAATAACTAGTCTATTGAGAAATGATGAGTAGATGTTAATGAATGAGTATTGATATCTTGTTGGAAATCACATATCCACGAAAGGACTTTGAGAAATGATGAGTAGATGTTAATGAATGAGTATTAATATTTTGGTGGAAATCACATATCCAACCTTTTGAGTCATGGGAATGGGGGTTTTGGTCATAAAGCATTGAAATTTAGTTCATAATTTAAATTAGGGTTTAGGGTCCAAGGGGCCAAGGGTTAAACTACTAAATGCCTATCATGTGACCTAAGTGTTTTTAATACTAACCCTATTTTCACCCTGAGTTTATTTAGGAATTCTAACTACTCTAGGGATTGGGTTGGAAAGGTAAACAACAAATTTAGGGAGAAACAAATGAGGAAAATAAACTTTTTCTTTGGTTATTGGGAAAAGGGAAAAGAGAAATTGTTTTTAAAATCTTTTTGACTAAGTTAGTAAAGGTATTTTGGCTTGATAAAGGTGAAGCTATCACCTAACTATGCTGTAAATTGAAGTAGTTGCAGGATTCTTAATCATTTTCTAAGTGGGTAGAGGAGGTTGGGGTGTACCTAGCCCAAAGAGGGTACTAAATCCCATTGTTGAGCCTGGCATTCTTCTTGGAAGTAGAACACCACTAGTGGCAGTATTGCAACATCAAGAGCAGGAGTGGTGAATTTCTTACCCACTAGAACCTAGAGAGGAAAGGTAGTGTTATAAGGAAAAGGCCACTCCACCACATGATTTCTATATTTAGTTTTATTTTGTGAAAAAAATTGCCATTATCTGACAGTGTGAACTAGGAGAGTGAATCTTAAGGGAGTGAAACCCTTATGTACCTTATTGAGTTGAAGTCCTTGCTTTCGGGGGGCAATACCTATTTCAAGGTGTTGCATTGGTTGGGAGGAAAATCAACCCTTGGGTGTGATTCCCATCCAGAGTTTGTTGCAATTTGGAATACTGGTTTGAATCAATTTGTCAATATTTGTTGAAGTGTGATTATATAGGTACACAAATATAATTTATAAGTTTTTTCATTACTATGTTGAAATCTTCTAGTTAGAAATAATTGTGCTTAATTTATATTGTTGTTCTAAGTTGAAAGAAAGAATTTTCACCAAGTAACAACCCTCCCAGAAATTTTATGTTGCGTTGGGTTGTTATAAAGCGATATCAAAACTACACATGTTTTTTGAAACTAAGTGCCTTTTGAAAATAGTTAAACATATATGAACGTTTATTGGTTTGCAGTAATTGTTTAGAACTTGAGCAATGTACACTGAGGAGTGTATATTAGCAAAAAGGGGAGTAATAATAACATCCATGTTTTTACAAAAGTATATAATGAAATGTAATGAACCATACAAATGGGGCACTACAATAATTCACCAATAATTATATAATATTATGACACTTGACATAGAACATGGAATAATTGCGAAATGGTTAAGACATAAATTGCATGCACTAGAATTAAAAATATTGAAACCAAAGAACTCTAAAAATGAGGTAAATTCATAAGAAGAAATGGATTGTTAATTATTAAATGACACTATCATAGAGATGTGCGAATTATTATTTTTCCTTTTCCCATTCACAAAATGAGGTAATTTCATATGAAGAAATGGATCGTAAATTATTAAGTGACACTATCATAGAGATGGGGAATTATTATTTTTCCTTTTGCAATTCACATGTGTAAATTTCATTTAATTTTGTCTTCGCAATTATATTATGTTTGTGGAAAATCCATATAGAGTTTTTTTTCAATTATGTTATGCATGTGTAAACTCATTTAACTGTTGATTAATCACGATCTTAATAAATCTTTACTTCTTTAATAACCAATAAATCGGGATCTTAATCCATCTTGATAATACAAAAACAAATTGCTAGTATTAATAAATAGTTAATTATGATTATATATATTGGGTCCACTTGTGTCGAGCAAAACGATAATGTTGATGTGGGGGAATCACAGACACAAGGAGACTATAATACTAGTTGAAAACATAAACACACCATTTGTGGTTAATTAAGTCAAAAATTCCACAAATTCCATCATTGTTGCTACTATGTAATTCATTGAGTTGTTAATCACCTTCCCACGATGAAGTTAGGTGCAATACACACATACATTAGATAGGGGTGCAACAACATCAAGAAGTTACTAAAACACTTGTATGTGGCTGCCACAACAAATATTCTTTGAGCATGTCCTTGGACTAGAGTTCATAGATATCTTATGGCGGAGTTAACCCGAGGGTTCATAAAATTGTTTGGGTCTATGAAACTATTATATATAAGTGATTAAAATAAGTGGAAATTGCAAAACAATATTTTGGTAATTGATCATGTGTTTAATGTAATTATACATCATCACCTGCACACAGAGCATAGGAATTAGCTCATATTTTATTTAGAACTAATAAATCCTTCATGTATAAAATAAAGTAGGAAGATTGAACATGGACCTTCTAATTTGTAAACTTGGAGTGACAACAGGGGAACTAGTCAAGGTCATTCCTCTCACTCTAATCTTCATAATCATGAGGAATTAACATGACAATATCAAACTTTGAAAATTCAAGTGAATGAGTAATCCTCATACTTTCTTGAAATGAAGAGAATGCTTTATTTATTGGGATCTAAATCAAGAAAATGAGGAAAGAGGTTTGTAGTAGAAGAGAACCTTGACCAACAAGATTCACTTGAATGTTGAAAGTTGGGATATGAACTAATAAAGAAAAAAATACCAACCTTTAATGGGTACTGTTATTGCTCCAGGAAACTCTCCTAGGCTGTAAGTCAGAGATGCCTGGTAACTTAATCATTTTGGAAACTATTTTCTCAATAATTGGTGTAGGTTTGGATCAAATGGGAAATACTGATCCACTAGATCTGTGTCCAGACAGTCAAATGTGTACAATCAGATAAGACAATGCTCTCAAGAATCAATAATCAAATGGATAGCTTGCTGGTGGGTGAAGAAGGCTATGCTTATCAACCAGAACATATACATGATGGGCCGAATAAAGATATTAGTGATTACTAATCAATCAATGTTTATGAATTGACCGGATGAGATGACAGTCACCAGCAAATTGACAAACATAGATCAATAACAACCATGGAAGTATAAGAAAAGAAAGAAAGGGAAATATGACATTAATAAAGAGAGAAACTTGTGATCTGTATTATAACATAAGAAAGTCTATTACAATATGGTGTAGCCTCAGTCTCTCCAGAATCAAACCCTTTATTTATCTTTTGTTCTTAGCTTTATAGCTTTACAATCTTGTTTCTAGATCCTAAAAAGATGGATCAAAATATCCTAAATACAAATAGTCAACATAGATCCAAAATAATAGAAAATGATCCCTAAAATAAGGTCCAGCTCCTAAGCTTTACAAATCTTCATCTTCCTTGACTTATGATGTGTGCAGATAGCCTTCCAAGGATGTTTGAGATTCTTTGATGAAAATAGAATTCTCATTCCCAAATTTGGATTGGAACCTGATTCTGTGCCCCAAGAATAGATGACTAATCATCTTGAACACTTCTTCAAAACTCCTTGCATCAAATCTCACTGCTGAGTGTTCATGGTTGCTTTGGTGATAGTTATGTTTCAGGTAAAGTGCCAGCAACTTCAATTTTCTCTGTAGACGGTTCTATTTCCTCATCTAGAGTAGTGGCTAATTTTGCTAGCTGCTTTTGAGATGAAGTTTGTGGGTCTTTCGTCAGAAGCCTGAACTGTTTATACAAATTTATGTTCTCTTTCATCAGCATCTTGTTCCTTGCCAAGGTTTTATTATGCTCCTCCAAGACATCATGACTAATGTCATAAAGCTTAATGTTCTTATCAATCAACTCTGTGTTTATCTTTATGATCTGCTTCTCAAAAACTTCTAAGTCATAAACCTTCTCCAATAATTGATTAATCTTCTGGGACCTAGCTGATCTTGGTCTACTTGTTGAAGCCTCTGCCAAAGGTCTGTTATGCTCCTTTGGAGAAGTTATGGATGGCATCTTTGAATATTTCTCAGCAATCTACTCGGCCTTAACATTACCCTGTATTTTTTATCTAGCCTGAGGATGTGAAATAACCCTCCTTTTTCTTCTGCTGCTCCTAGGAGTGGATGATTTCTTTGATGTAGATTTCTTCCCTTTGATTCCTGGTTGTAAATCAGTATGGAATTCATTCCAAAATAGAAAGAAATTCCAATCGATATATTTATTTTTCAAAGATTCTCTGACTATTAAGGTAATTAAACCCTAATGTGATAATCTACTGGCTACCTTATTGGGTTTAACCTTGACTTGTCGAGTCATTTTAGTAAGAGTTTTGTGAAGGTAATGAGGGAGATTGATAGAGGCTTTTCCAGTAAAATGATTAATTAGTTTAAAATGGTAAAGAATAACTCTGTTATACCTACCCTCACATGTAATGTAGGCGAAAATACTCTTGAGCAGGGACTGCCATTTTGTCTCCAGATAAGACATAGGAATTTTTCGTTTTCTATAGGAGAGTCTTGTGCTGTGACTGCAAATAAGATTTGAATTCTATATCAGCTGGTATGGTGGTTTTAAACCAGCGTTCACCAGTTATTGGCAAACCGGTAATCTCTGCAATTGATTCCTCAACCAAAATGAAATCTTCATTATCGATAATGGCTTTCCTTCCATCATAAGATAGGGCGAAGACCTCTGAAACTTGTTGGTGAAAGTTCTATAATTTCTCACAGTAAGTGAAGCACCCTACTTGTTTGAAGAACTCTGCAACCTCAGGATGGGCCTCAAGATACTAGGTACCATCCAACTCTGTCCGCAAAGCTGGTCCTTCTTTCTCCATGGATTGAACCTGATATGCGCCTATATCGGTAAATGATAGATTTTTGGGCTAGAATAAACAATCAGCAGAAAATTAGGGGATCGATCGGCTCTGGGGAGGGATATCTGGCATAAGAATGGGAAAAACTCAGGCTCCTGTGAGATACAAATGGCGGATGGAGTTTGAACAAAGAATAATAGAAATTAGGACTTCCTATAGATGAGGATAACAAAAGACTTGACTTTGATTCCTTAATCAAAGGGATTTCAAAATGATGATCGTAAATGGAAGAAGTGTCATGATGATAGATCTTTGGACTAATCACGATGATGACACCTCTTGGAACTTTGAGTGGAGCAAAGACCACGTGGAATTTAAACAGTTAAGCATAATAAAACTTATCAGTAATTGTTGTGTATGCAAAGTTTTATTTGGAAATAACAGGTGAGGTTTTGGAATGAACCACAACACATCAAAACGTGACTTAACAATAAGGAATAATCATGCTTCCACTCCTTCGCCAATTTCCATCTCTCAGCACATAACCTTCAATCATTACATCCGTTGACAACTAGATCGTGCGCGAATATGGGTTTTGACTTTTCCACGCTTATGTATTTTCGGTGGTTGATCGAACTTTGCCCTTCTCTTTTAACCTCCAAAAGCCAAGGTTTTTGGTGGTTAATGAACACCTACGGGTTCGCCTAAACCACCGAAACCCGTAACTTCATTTTCTTTTTGTTTGTTAATAGAAGATCAGATTCAATGTTTTATTCTTAAGTTATTTACAAACAATAGGCTATTAAATGAGCCTATAAAAACTTAGAAACAAATTTTTGAAGTACTCTTTATCTCCTAAAATGACAATTTTGACTGTGTCATTTTTAGGAGATAACAGGTACATCAAAAGAGGAAATGAAGTAAATACATGGTTAGTCAACATTGAAAGAAATATGTTATTATATGACTTCAAGTATTTGGAAAAGACCAAATTTTCTTGCTATCAATTAAGGAATAATGCGAACCTCTAGTGGGACCACTTGAAGAAGAAAAAGCAAGTGGATGAAGAACATATAGAATGGATCACTTTTAAGAATCATTTTGAAGACAAGTACCAAGGAGAAATGTATTACCATGAGAAAAAGATGAATATTATGCACTTAAATAGGGAAACACGATAAACGAAGAAAATGACCAGAAGTTCATTGAAATACTCAAGTATTCCCATGGGATTAGTGAGGAGTTGTGAGTCAATAGATTCATGGGATGACTCTAAGGAACCATGTTAGGGATAAAGTTTGAACCATCATTCTCAATACCCTATTAGAGATGATATTGGGAACTAGGCTATGTGGAGTCAATGTACAACTAAGGATATAATTGAGTGGCGTAATTAATTGATAAATTGACAATCAAAGGACTTAGAGAAGGGGATTTGATAAAAAAAAAATTGATCTAGCACAACAACCTAAGTTCAAAAGAGTATACATACTAAGGGAAAATGTTGAGTTTACCAATCCCAAAATCAAATGTTATGTTGATTTGCTAAAATGATCATCTTTTCACATCCTTTTACCATGTTTTCATGTCTTTTCCCTTTGAATTTTATCCTTTTTATCTTTCCTCTTGGTTTACTCCATTTTATGCTTATATGTGGGATTAGGCTCAATATTTTCCCATGCATTGTTTTAGTATTTTAAATGAATTTATGATTAAATATTAGAAAATTAACATATTTATGCTTATCTTGTGAAACTAGGTTATTTTTCTAGTGATTACATGAATAGGTGAACAAATAGGTTATGGTCATTACAGGAAGCAAGCATATTCCTGTAATAATGCAGTTTTTACCACTTTCTCCAAATCCATACAATCAAATTTAAATTTACTCTTCAACCATTGAATATTTGATGAGGATTTGAGATGATCATTTAAATATATTAGATATAGAAAGAACTTGGAGTTTTTTATGAGATTAGTTGTGAAGATCTTGGAGATGTTATAAGCTAATTTCTAGTTCTTGATTTTTAGCAAATGGTTGTAACCACATGAGAAACTTGTGGAACTAGGAGAAATTAGTGGATATGGATATATTATTTGTTATTTTAGTTTCAAAGCAAGTTTGTATATAAATAAGAGTGTCTTCTTCATTCAAGAGGAGGAATCTTGGAATATACGTCCAAAATTATGATGGAATAGAATAAAAATTATTGATGTTTCCTTTCACCTAGAATTCCATTCTTTAGTTTAATATGGAGCATGTTTTTATTTAGTTTTATGATGTTGTAGTTTTAATTTACTTCCTTATTCTTGGGAGATTGAACTCACTCCAAATAGATCATGGTGGTCTTGTACTTTAGTTTTTACATCTTCATTTAATTTTACAACTTAATTTCTTGAATAGTTTATTCCTTTTATAAGTTAGATTAGTTTTCCTTTTATTAAATCTTGCTAACAACATGAGCAACGATTCATGGAAGAGGTGTCTAACTCATGTCAAAAGATAGCTTGGTGACAACAGGGTCCTAGTAGCATGATGGTGTTCGAGTACATGGTCATTTCCAAGAATGATTAAGTTTTCTTTTGATTGATGAAGTGTGGTGTGTTTCATTTCCATAGTAAGTTTCATTGAATTATATTATGACATATATGAAACAAAGTATTGTTGTAGAATATTTACATCTCAAATATCGAACACTTAATTACAACCTGATTTACAAGACTGATGAATATAGTAAGGTATAATTTCAATGATGAGTTTGTCTTTCATCATTTATTTCATGCAATTGATTTCATAAGTAGGATACAAATTAAGCATTATAGATAGAACATACTACAAATAATATAATTTTGCACATACAAATAATATAGTTTGGATTTCAGAAGTTTACATACTCTAGATTGACAATAAGATGTAATATGATTTAGAAATATAAATTTCCTGATATTTTTGGCATCCTTGCAGGGGAAATGCTAAAGGAATTAGATTTAGAACTTTGAAGTTATGTTTTCTTTAGTACAAACATTTTAGACAGGGAGGAGTAGATATGAAAGGACGAGAGGTAAAAACCTGCACATTCACTATAGTGAGTCTTTACAAATCCTAGTCATGTGGGTATTGTATGGATAGACCAAGAAATAGTAAGGGTAGATTTATTAAAATAAAATAAAAAAAGTTATAGTTACTCCAATCATTTCCACTTGTGGTGCATTAAGAACCACTCCATCCACGAACACATTGGCAAGAAGATCTACAGGAGAAGGGATGCATTTGGAGGAGGAAACTTAAGCAAAGTTTCAATAGCTAAAGGGGAAGCACAAACATTTACTAAAGGATAGTCAACCACATCAAGGTATGCTATGCAAATTATGAGTCCAACTTTTAAATATCTTTTCCTAGAATCAATTAGTGATAATAAAATTGCTACCAAGTCATTAAGTTACTTCAAGTTTTCTCAATGTCATGTTTTAATATCCATACAATGGGTATTGAAGAATTTTTGTAGAGGAATTCCTTACATCATAATAAACACCCCCACCAATAATTCCATACACCTAAAACCTTAGTTTAGGAGAACACACATGATTTGTTTTTATTTTTGTAGCAAATTGACTTTGGAAATCTCCTAAACAAAGAGATGGGCGGTTAAGATTTGAGGGATCAACAGATGGAATTTAAAGAAACCTATTTCTAAAGGAGATATACCTTGGAATATAGTTTCCAACCTAAATTGAATCACTTAATGTATGTGTCATATGAAAAAATTACGCCCAAATTAGTAATTGTTGGTCATAAAATCTACATTGTGACAAATTTCCATCTTGATTGTTCATTAGCATTTTCACATATCAAAAAATCACATATTTAAAACATGTTTATATGGGATATGTATATTTGAGTATAGTTTAAAACCCAACTCGAATCACTTAATTTGGACACTGGATGAAGAATTTACACTAAAAAGAGTCAATGTAGGTTTAAGCTAGAAATCACAAACAATTCTACCTTGTAGACAATACTTCATCAAATTTGATGTATGAGTTAAATTCCAAATCCAAACATGTTTATATTGGGGATACATAAATGAATTTGTTTTCTTCTCCAAGCGGAATCACATCAATCTGACCTTGAATGAAAAATATGAGCTAAAAATACTAATTGTTGGTCTAGGAAAAAATTCACAAGTAGCCTTGTTAAGAAGGTTGTTACTCATCATGTTTGACAAATCATTTTAACCCACTTTGAAAACCAATTTATACTAGAGATAGCCCTATGAATCCAATTTCATCTGGCTTTGTAATTACTCCAATCAAATATAAAAAAAAATAAGTTATCAACAAAATATTGTCAGGTAGTTCAGGTTGGCCACCTCTCCTCAGTAGATGACAGATGCATTTTTCTTTGTTTATTTTTCCTTGGATATGTTTTACATGCATTGTTGTGATTGTTTTTCATATATCTTGGAAGGAGAAATAATGTAAACCTATATTATTCCATTATATCAAATTTTATTGCAAGCAAGTGCTAAGTTGTTTTGCAGGTCCTAGAGGGATCTAGAAGGTGAAAATGTGAACGAGTGATTTTCAATATCCAAATTCGAAGATATATGAATGAGGATGTAATAGGTCCTAGTTTTGAGTCCTAGGATTAATAATGTATTTTGTACATATGATACTTAGGATGGTGACCCAATATGTTAAGTCTAGAGTGCTTATAAAGTTGGAAGGTCGAAGTGCCTAGAAATTTAATGCTTTAAAAATTGTTAATAAAATACTTCATTGGATGCAAGATAGACAAGGACATAGATAGGGGGATATGATTCAATGAGAGAGGGGAATAAAGGTGATAAGTGTTTTATTATATTTTATTTACCCATCTTGGTTTTAATTGAGAAAGGTGGTTACATGAGCTTCTTGGGGGAAGGCCATGTGGTTCTTGATTTTCAAGTAAATATATAAACCCATCTTTTGGTTGTCTGGGGGTTCACTCTTCCTTCATTGTTGCTCATTCAATAATCCTCATTCATTCTTTTCCTTGGTTGGGACATGGGGATGGATTACTAAGGAAATGAGCCATTGTTTTTTTGGTTGTAGTAATTACTAGTGCATTCTAGCCATGAATTGGTGCATGTATGCCTGAGATGCATTGGTATGTGCTAAAATTTAATCACAACTGTGAATCCTGAGAGTCCCACCATGGAGATTCTTAACCACATGCATTGGAGCCTTGTAAATAAATGGATAGCCTAAGGGAGTGCATCATAGTGAAGGGATTTCATTGTTTTTGGGTGGTATAGGATGGAAAGAAGAGAGCTATTGTACTTTGGATTGTTATGTTTTGACAAACCTGTGAGAGCTTGAGTGTTGATTGGTTTGGGAAGCTGAGTGTCACTCTGGAAACCATCCTTGTGGATTCATATCCCCGGCTTGGGGGTGACCTATTGTTGATGCTTGGAACAACAATTTATAAGGTTGGGTGGAACATCCTTGTTCTGCAGCTAGTTGGTGATTGGTTTTATTAAAGAAAAGTTATCTATGTCACATGTTTCTTAGATTGTATATGTATTTCCGATATGTATTAAATATTATCTTTGAGATATGTATTTTAAATGTTCCTTCTTGTTGGTTATTGTTGTGAATGGAATTATTAAGCATTATTTCTAATTCTAGCATGAATATTGATTATTGCATCTGTGATTATTGTATTTCTTTCATGCTTCTTTATTAATTAATTGTTAACATAAATTCAAATTTTCCCAAGAAGGGAAATTTAGAGGTACCTAGGCAATGGGTACATATTCAATTTGGTATTCATAGTATTCCGCAGCTGACGTGACCTAGATTGGTGGTTTGGTCATATCAAATATTGGTATTAGAGTGATGGTTTGCAATGCTTGGGCTGTATGGGTGGATTTGTAGGTCAAAGCTTGTGTGATTTTCATAGAAGTTGAATCGGAAGTAATGTCGAGGGGTTGAGCATGGAAATGGTTGGATGTTAGTAGAATTGAAATCGGTTGAGGGAATATTAACTATGGATTTTCATGGTGTTCCTCGCTATAATTTTGAAATAATGCATCCTTGAAAATTTGAAAAATTATGATTTTTTGGAAATTTGGGGATTTTTTGTACATGATGTCAGCGGTGATGTGGAGGCTATGTGTCAGGTGCCATGGACTACCATGGTGGAAAGGGTCATGGTGTAAATTCCACGATGTCATGCCGATAGCATGGTGGCAGTGTGACAGGCCCTAGTGGAGGGGTGTTAGGCCACCATGGTAGGGATATCGGTGGAGCAACGACTGATACTACTAATGGTATTGGTAAGAATTTTTGCATCATGGAGGGAGAAGTTTTACAATGTCTCTTGGAGATGAAAAACCAATTAGAAAGCACCATGTAGCATGGGTTAAAACCAATATCACATCATGAAGGACCGTTAATTCTCATGCACTTTGGCGATGTGAAATTGTTGTGGACTGTCGATCATCCCCGATCTTGGCTGTCAGATCCAAGGTGGGGACAAGTTGTTCACGTGCCAAGGAAAAGGTGCAATATGGGACCTTCCCACCCCTATATCCTATGTATGGGCTCCAGGTGGAAGCTGGCAGTGGATGGGACCCATCGGTGACTTGGGCCACTGGGGTGGTGCCATGTGGCAACCAATACGATGGGTCCATGTATATCAATAATATTTTATTATTTATATATTGAAAGGTAAAGGGAGGATGGAAAGATGATGATGGGGAAATCCAAGTGGATGGAGAGGGTGACATGTCATCTCCTCTAGGTTCCATGTGGACTTGAGGTGCCACATCAGTAGATTTCCACATAGGAAAAATTGTTCTACAATTTCAAAAAAGTCTAGAGCCATTTTATTATTTTAGCCATAATTGGAGTAGATTAATTCAAATAGAGATGAAACTTTTGGGTTTTTTTCCACAGAGAGGATATCTACAAAAATTCCCTAGAGGGCCATGGTCCAATTTTGGTTGGGTTTGTTAGAAATTGAAAAATAGTGGTTTTTAAAGATCTAGGTCCAGAGCATTGGAAGAACTCCAAATTAAGATGAAATTATTGGAGGGAGTCTAGAAAGAAGACATGGAAATAAACCATGAAGGAATTGAATAAAAAATAAAGGGTTTGGAAGGGGGGTGCTGAAAATTGAAATAGTCCAAAATCTACTATTCCAGACCACTTTTTGGGAATTTTTGGGATTTTCAGAGGAAACATGATCCAAAATCACAAAATTAGAAAATTTTATCTCCTCGACATTTTGAATAATCATCAACATAGACAACTTTTATTTAATAACTTTTTTCTAGAAGTGAACATATTGAGAGATAGCCAATTTTTCCAAAATTTCGAAGTCTGGAAAAAAATTGTAAGGACAAAGTTGCATATTCCAGATTGTTGTAGAATCTTACTGAAGTGATATATGGATAATATGAAGGTTTTTGTATGTTAAAATTATGATTTTTATCAGTTCCTAATACAAAAGTTTTATTGTTTCTCGATAGATTTTCTTCTGCAGTTGACAAAAGTTGATCTTTTAGTAAAATTGCACCAGTGGAGAAAATGCACAAATGGGGTGAAGATGATTTTTTCAAGAAGCCATAACTTTCTTCTAAGATATTGGATTGGGGCATAAGAATATTCATTGAAAATATAATTCAAGAGATAATAACTTGGGATTATTAGAATTTGGATAATTCTAATATAATTCTTCATGAATTGAGAAGAAGAAGCACATGTAGCATTAATTGACAATTTTTTACAATATGTATAATTCTAACAAAAATGGTTGCTTGCACATTTTGCATAATTAGGGATATAAACATACCATATCAAGCTAATAATTCATATCTGGGACATGGAGGAAGGAGAGGGAGTCTTCAGTCATGAGAGAGAAGCCAAAGGTCAAAATATTTGTGTTGGTAATGCAACAATAGAGTCAAATGGACACGGGAAAAATGTGGAGCCTAAAACATTCATAGAGGCCGTGAGAAGATTGAGAATATAATTGCCAAGATACAAATCATAAAATGAAAAGATGATGAGAGAACAAAATCAAATAAATGCTCAAATGATGCAAAGCCTAAATTTGTTGTAGAGGCAAGCAAGGAATGGATCAGACTCAAGACATGAGGAAGAAGGAAGACATAATGAGAGAAGAGATAAGTAAAAAAGAACTGTTCATTCAATAATTTATATCAAAACTCATGGACATCACTCACCTCCTTACTCAACAAGGACATTTTATGCATATGAAAATTCCATAAGCAGCCTAGAAGTGTCTCCTTTTAGGAACCAAAGAAGAAGACATGAATTGGATAGTTTGCAAGGAGAGATAAGGAATATTAACCCACCATCATTTGATTGTGAAAGACAAAGGGAAGATGATGTTGAAGCCTAGTTTCCTGGAATCAGGAAATATTTTCAGTTGTGCAACTACTCCTCTAATCTAAAAGTCATAATTTTGACCTACCATTTGCATGTAAAATATGCTATGTGGTGGGATCAATTGAAGAAATTTTATAACATTAATGAGAGTAGAATCAATTTGACGCAACTCAAGAGATATTTCAGAAGGATTACCTTTCATAGCACTTCTATGACAAGAATATGCAAGAGTTCTTTAAGCTTAGGTTGGGAAGCATGACCATGGTAGAATATGAAAAGAAGTTCTTGGGGTTGTTGAAATATGTGGGGTTTATCAAGGATGAGAAGGTGAATATACAAAGGTTTTTTAGTGGAATATCATCCTTTTATAAATAGAACATTCAATATTATGAGCCTAGGACTTTGACAGAGACAATTAGGAAGGCTAAGTACTTGTATGAACAAGGAAATGGTAGAGAATCCTTGCAGAAATATTGGAAGGATAAGAAGAAAGAGAAATATGATCATTGAAGGAAGGGATTCAAACCACATTTCAACAAAAAACAACCCTAATAGAAATCATCAATGACAATCCTCTAAGGATTGATATCGATTGATTGATATGTAAAAGTAAATATCTAGTTACATTATATATTTCCATTTACATAAGGGAAAGCTAAGTTCACTTTATATATTTATTCTTACATGGGGTAAATATGGTTTTTATAGGGGTAAACTATTTGTGTTACATAAACAAACTAGTTGTTAAATGATGTGTTTTTGTTAAGAACCTACACCAGATTTGCAAATATACTTCAATCAGACCAAGAATAAACCATAAACCATTCACCATAACATGAACACAAGAATATAGAAAACCCTTGAGGTAGGGTAACACCATATATTAATCCTTAAGGAAGGATAACACTCCTCAAGCAATGTTGTATACATTCACAATATTCTTCACTATGCTTCATTACATTGATTAAACTTCTTTATATAGCTCTCTCTATCTCCTAGGAACCTTCTAGAGAGCCTTCTCACATTTATTACATCTAACTACCATAGTGGACCTTTATTAATATAGTGGACCTAGTCCACCTTACATTAAATGACCACATTCTCATATATTAAATGACTTACACTAATAATACATAACCACATTCCCATTGGGTACCCCATATTACCTCCCTAGGTATACTTCATTCCATCCCTCTTCACATGTTTCATCCTCGAAAAACGAGAAGAAACCATACAACATGACCGACTAAGCAATGTAGGTAACTAGTACCAAGTATGACCATCCATCCATCCTAATGGAAGATGAACATGATGTCCAACTATTGCCTTGCCACCATGATCTTGCTCTGCATCATGCGGATGATTCCATGGGATTAGTTCTCTAGCCTTATGTCTTCCTGTAGTGTTGTTAGGCCTCCATGTACCTATGGATTGGTTTCCTTTTTGGTTCCCTGTTAGTGCATAAGTGTGTTGATGCTCACGCCCTTTCCTTGATGATTGTTGTTTCTCTATATGATGTGGATGACGATATACAACAATTATAGGAATTCATTCTGTTTTCTTTAAATATGCAACACAGTGTGTCTTTGATTCAATGACCCCTTTAGCTTCTGTATTGTGTCCTTCTTGTGATTTTGCTTCATCTCCTTCTATAGACTCTGCGTCCATTTCAACTTTAAACTCGACAATAACTATTTTGCTGGCCTTCGTGGGCCCATCTTTCTTATTAAGAGACACATCCTGCAATTTGATTTTATTTTTCTTGTACCACAACTTCAAAAACTTATTTTCCACATTAATATTAATGGTACCCATTGATTCTATCCAAGAATACCCCAAAACAATATCCACTTCATCCATATCCATAGCATAAAAATATGAATGCAACACATATTTATCCATGTTAATTTTCAAATCTTTAACAATTTGAACATTTTCACCCTCAAATTGTGTTCTTTGAATATTCTTTACTGGAACTCGCAATCTATTAACCAACTAAACATTTATAAAATTATGCATGCAACTAGGGTTAATAGAAACAATGACATTTTCTTTATGAATACAACCATGAACCTATAATATAGATTTGTCACATGAAAATAAACCCTTGGTTCTCTTTGTATCCTTATTTTTTCCATGAGACCACTTGTCTAAAAATATTTTTTCAAATTTTTCATTGGAGAGTGTCATCCTCTCCTTATAATCAAGCGATTTCCACCAAATGGCAGCATCACCTTGTAATTTGAGAGCTAGGGCCAATTATCTTCCCATGATGACTTTCTTTCTTTAATGAATGTTTCAATACTAGGGCCATCACATTTCCCTATAAAATACATATTGCTATGTAAAACCCCAAAAATAGAACAAGGGTTTAAAAATAAATTACTACAAAAAATCACAGCTTTTCCGGAAAACCCTGAAAAACAGTTGAATTTAAAATGCTCATAACTTTACTTCCCAGACTCCGTTTCGACTGATTTTTTTTCTTGAAATTGGGTATTTTTCTGAGAAGAATTCAAATACCCATTTTTTTTTCCAAATTCATCTCATAAAGCTTCAGATCTAAACCTGAAGTGCACCTCCCTCTTTTTCTTCCTTAGAAAAATTCTGCAAAAAGAGAAAAAAATTTCCCTTCTTTGGCCAAGGAAATTGCTCTGATACCAATTGTTAAGAACCTACATCAGATCTGAAAATATAGTTCAATGAGACCAAGAATAAACCATAAACCATTCACCATAACATGAACACAATAATATAGAAAACCCTTGAGGTAGAGTAACACCATATATTAATCCTTAAAGAAGGATAACACTCCTAAAGCAATGCTTGATACATTCACAATATTCTTCATTATGATTCATTACATTTCTTACACTTCTTTATATAACTCTCTCTATCTCACTTGCACCACCCTACCACCCTGGTTTTTCTGGCTGAAACCAGATGGAAGATACAACTCCCTGTGTTCAAGCACCCACTTGAAACTCTGAGGACAACAGTCCTCCCTAGAACCACCCTACCACCCTAAGATATTAATATTTGTTACTAAAATTTATTACAATGATACAATATTTATCAATGACTTACCAATCTCATCACTGTTCTGCTACACTGCTCTGCTATGCCTACATCAGTGTCTTCCTTCTCGCATCTTCTTGCGATTTTTGTTCTTCTGCTCTGTCTCTACATGTGCACCTTGGATTTCTCTTCCTCTCTTAGATATGCATTTTGTTTTATTTATTTCTTCTATGTTTTATTCTCTGTGCACCATTTCCATTCTCTGTGCTACGCCTCTTCTATGCACTTCATCTCCTGTGTACAGCTTGCTTCTACCCACATGAATAGCTATCAAAAGAAGAAACCATCTCTTCTATGTTCTTCATATATTTATCATGCCAAGTCCTCTGCCAAATCATCCAGGCAACTCTTCATCTTCTCTAGTGATTATCCTAAGTTTTTTATTCATCAGTGGCCATTATACTGAGATTGTTCATCATCAGTGGCCATTATTCTGAGATTCTTTGAATTCTCTCGTAGTTACAGTCTTCGACATTTTTCCATCTGTCAATTATCTCTATGATAAGTCTTTATTCCACTGGAAGTTACCTTGAGATTCTTCATCTCCTCTCATGATCACCCTGAGGCTCTTCGAATTCTCTGGCAGATACAATCACTTAATTTTGGCAGTTACAGAGAGAACCTCTATCCGCTCATCCCTTTGGCGCCTTTTCCCTTCTTGAGAAAAATTCACAGTGGGTGCTAGCTTTTCTGGCTAAGCCCCTTCCTTTCATGTGACCACAAGTTGTAATCAGACGCCTATCCAAAGGGTACTTCGCGACTTCATGCATCGAATACTCTGTTGTGATTTTCCTTGATTCTCCCAACTCACGATCTCTGAAGTGGAGCCTAGCAACGCTAGCTCCTTCCTCAATCTTCCATTGATGTGACCTTGGGTGATGCTCTCATATGACCATGCAATTGTGAGCACGTCCAAAGGTGGTTTAAAACAAAATATTTTTCACCCTGTAATTCACCTCAAGCCTCCACGTGTCCTTTATCCAAAATCATGGTTTCGATTGTGGCCCGCCTTCAACTTTTTAAAGTTCCGGCATCTTCAATCCCCACAATACGACAGGACTGTTGATCCTACAATCTTGATGGTGCTCCTGAGCGGACGGTTCAGATTTGTTCTTTCTCGATCTGTGGATTACATCTAACCTCCATAAATCAACGGCTGTGATTTACTTCATGATCTGGGCTCTGGGATTTTCAAATCTCAAACCCTGCATTTCTCCATACACCAATATTCCAGAGTCGATTATCTACGGACACCTGTCCTTCTCAATCGACAGCTCTACTTCCACTTCCATAATTTGACCTTTCAGCTAGATAGATGGTTTTTCAACCCCTTCCTCAATCAACGGTCGATATCTCCTTTGGGTATCCAAACTTTTGAAATCTCAAATATCAAACTTACGCTCTGGATCAAACGGACCAGATTCACTTCGGATGATCCAACTCTTGAGATCTTCTTCATATGATATGATGAATTAGATTTACTTCGGGTGATTCGAAGGTCAAGAATGTGTTTTGGATCTTTGGGTCTCCAGGCTTTGGGAATTTCAAATCTCAAACTGAATTCTTGAGGTGAGATTTTTTCGAAGCGTAACCTCCTCACATCCTTATACCCAAAATGATTTTGTTTGTTTGATCAATATCTCAAATAAACAGTTGGATCTGTCTGTGATGCATATTTTCCTTGGATTAAATCCAACGACTCTCCATCTTTGCTTATCCTATCCTTCCAATTAATTTGATCTGACGACTGACGAAGATTTGGATAACCGAATTCTCAAACCTTGTGCCCCATTTATCTTATCCTTCAACTAAATGTGTACCGATGGCTGACGGATATTCGAGTGATCGAGAACTCAGATCTTAGCCCTTGCTTATCCTATCCTTCTACTAATTCAATCCGACGACTAGTGGATATTCAGGTGATCAAGATCTCAGATCTCATCCCTTGCTTATCATGTCCTTCCACTAATTCAATCCGACGGCTGACGGATATTCGGGTGCTTGAGATCTCAGATCTTGGCCCTTGATTCTCCTTTCCTTCCACTAATTCAATCTGATGGCTAACGTGGTCTGCCAACTTGGTCTGCCACATGTCCTTGTAGACATGGTCTGCTGACATGGTTCTCCCTAATCTAAGGGTCGTCGAGTATTCGGTTGAAGGTCCTTTGGATTGGTGATCCAGCGCCCACTTTCGCTCTTCCTCCTGAGCTTGTAGACAACAATTTCTCATGGTTTTGTCATTCCCAATGATATCATTGTTTCTTTAATGTTTTCCATCATTGCACACTCTACCTGTAATCATGCCATCGTTGTTGTTATTCTTGCCTATAAACATTCCATCGTTGCTATTGTTCTTGCATGTAAACATGCCATCATCATTGTTGTTCTTATCATCAATGACAAGCACATGCTTCCTATAAAACATGCCAACAATCTCCCCCTTTGGCATTGATGGAAACCCTGAAAGGCTACGTTATTCTGCTTAGACCTCCAACTGTGGCATACAGACCACACCTTTTCTCCCCCTTTGACATCAATGTCAAAGAAAACATGCTCCCCCTTTGTTGTTGCAATACTTTTCAGAGGTATCAGATATTCAATCAACACAAACTCCCCCTGACAAGATGGACTCTCTTAGGTGAGAGAAGAGATGACACCCATCTTCTAATGGAGATATTCAAATGGTTTCTTGGCTAGGGGTTTAGTAAATATGTCTACAATTTGTTCTGTGGTTGGAATGAAATGAGCCTGAACAATCTTATTGGTGACCTGCTCTCTCGGAAAATGGTATTTTATGGGGATGAGCTTGGTCTTGGAATGAAATACTATATTCTTGGACTTGTTCATCTTCAGCTTCAAATGTGTCCTCTGAAGTAGACTCAATATTTCTCACCTCTCTTACTGGGACTCCTTCATCAAACTTTAAATCAATGCAATCAACTAATTTATACAATCTTTTATTAAAGCATATATATCATTTACCATTGGTAGCATATCCTAAGAAGATTCCTTCATCAGCCCTGTCATCATACTTGCCTCTCAACTACTCCATTTTGTTGTGGAGTTCCTGGGATTGTGTATTCTCTCTTGATCCCATGTTTATCACAGAATTCCTTGAAATCATTTGACATAAATTCTCCTCCTATGTCTGATCTTATTGCCTTTACCTTGTTGACTGTTTGACTCTCAATTAAAGCTTTAAATATTTTAAATTTCTCAAATGCTTCAGTGTTTTTTTTAGAAAAGTAACCCAAGTGAGTCTGGAGTAATCATTGTTACACATCAATATTACTCGATTTGATAAGTGTCGCATGTTCCTCTCAACTGTCGCAAGTGTCGCATGTTGTTCACAAGTGTCACAAACATCAAACAAATCATACTTCCATGATGACGACACCGAAGAGACACTAAGAATACCTCAGACACTTGATTCGGAGGAAGGAGAATGATCAACTGAAGTCAAGAACCTTTTGCCACCTGAAAGGAGCTCTAAAACTAGGGTTTTGAGGGAGAACGCTCCCCTATGGCGTCCTTAGGAGCGCTGGTGCTCCTCCACAAGGTACTGGGGAGTGTTATAATACCATATCACCCCTCTGAAGGAGCACTACTCATGCTAGGAGTGCTGGATCTCCCCTTAAGCCTCCTAGGGAGCGTTATAGCGCCCTGATGCCCCTTTTGAGGGAGCGTTGTCTAATCTGGGCAGTGGTTGATTTGTTGAGGAGAATAAGGGGAGGATATTTCAAGTTTGGAAGGTAGTTTCATTCAAATTTGTGTTTCAATTAGAAGATCCCTGATCTAAGGAGGGAATTCCTCAACCTACCCTAAAGATACCTCAAGAGGTTAAGCCTCTCTTAACCTATATAAGCAGGCTCTATGATGGTAAAAAGGAGGGGAAGAATTGCTAGCATGAAACCTATGATCTCATAGGAAACACATGATGAACTGGAGGAGAGTTATCAGCGAGGCTGCTATCATCCAGATCGTGGATATTTTGAGCAAGGGTTAGATAAAGGGGACTTGACGAAGCTGTCACATTCGCATCTACGATTGTAAGTTACTGCTATCATTGTTCTCATTAATATGACACACTTGGCATGTTTCTTTCTAGTTTGTGTTTGATCT
>SNQJ01S0022532.1:45216-62890 GCA_010110895.2 Picea sitchensis
AGAAGGAAGCACCAACTCCCTTTGTGTTCCAACACCAACTGGATGGAAGCACCAACTTCCATTCACACAGGCACCAACCTGTATAACAGAGAACAATGGTTCTCCCTTGCACCACCCTACCACCCTGGTTTTTCTAACTGCAACTAGATGGAAGCTACAACTCCCTGTGTTCAAGCACCCACTTGAAACTTTGAGGACAATAGTCCTCCCTAGCATATTAATCTTTGTTACTGAAATTTATTACAGTGATACAATATTTATCAATGAATTACCAATCTCATCATTGTTCTGCTACACTGCTCTGCTCTGCCTGCATCAATGTCTTCCTGCTCGCATCTTCTTGAGATTTATGTTCTTCTACTCTATATCTACATGTGCACCTCATCTTTCTCTTCCTCTCTTAGATATCCATTTTGTTCTATGTCTTTCTTTTGCATTTTATGATCTCTGCACCATTTCCATTCTCTGTGCCTCTTCTGTGCACTTCATCTCCCGCGCACAACCTACTTCTACCCGCATGAATAACTATCAAAAGAAGCAACCATCTCTTCTCTGTTTTGCATATATTTATCATGCCAAGTCCTCTTCCAGATCATCCAGGCAACTCTTCATCTTCTCTGGCGATTATCCTAATTCTGTTCTTCATCAGTGGTCATTATACTGAGACTGTTCGTCATCAGTGGTTGTTATCCTGAGATTCTTTGGCTTCTCTGGCAGTTATAGTCTTCGACACTTTTCCATCTTTCAATTGTCTCTATGATAAGTCTTCATTCCATTGGCAGTTACCTCGATATTCTTCAGATCCTATGGAAATCACCCTGAGGCTCTTCGAATTCTCTAGCAGATACAATCACTATGTTCTGGTAGTTACAGAGAGAACCTCTGCGCACTCATCCCTTTGGTGCCTTTTCCCTTCCTAAGAAAACTTCATAGTGGGCACTATCTTTTCTGGTGAAGCCCCTTAATTTCACGTGGCAACGAGTTGCGATCAGATGCCTATCCAAAAGGCACTTTGCGCATTGAATATTCTGTTGTGAGTTGCCTCAATTCTCCTAAATCGTGATATTCAAAGTGGAGCCTAGCAACGCTAGCTCCTTCCTCAATCTTCCACTAATGTGACCTTGGGTGATGCTCTCATGTGACCATGCGATTGCGGGCACATCCAAAGGTGGTTTAAAACAAACTAATTTTCGCCTTGTAATTCACCTTGAGCCTCCATGTGTCCTTTCTCCAAAACCATGGTTTCGATTGCGGCCCGCCTTCAACTTTTTAAAGTTTATGAATCTTCAATCCCCGCAATGTGATAGGACCGTCAATCTTATGATCTTGATGGTGCTCCTGAGCGAACGGTTCATATTTGTTCTTTCTCGATCTGCGGATCATATCTAACCTCCTTAAATCAAAGGTTGTGATTTACTTCATGATTTGGGCTCCGGGAGTTTCAATCTCAAACCCTGCTTTTCTTCATACGCCAATCTTCCGGAGTTGATGATTTGCAGACACCTGTCCTTCTCAATCGATGACTTTGCTTCCACTTCAGGAATTTGACCTTTCAGCCAAATCAATGGTTAACCCCTTCCTCGATCAACGGTCGAGATCTCCTTTGGGTCTTCGGACTTCTGAAATCTCAAATCTTAAACTTACGCTCTAGATCAAACGACCTAGATTCACTTAGGACGATCCAATGCTTGAGATCTTCTTCGTATGATCCGATGACTGAGATTTACTTCGGGTGATACGATGGTCGATACGTCTTTTCTGGATCAGATGACCCAGATTCACTTCGAACGATCCAACACTTGAGATCTTCTTCGTATGATATGACGACTGAGATTTACTTTGGGTGATTCGACGGTCAATACGTATTTTCTGGATCAGATGGCCCAGATTCGCTTCGGACGATCTGACGCTTGAGATCTTCTTTGGATGATCTGATGACTAAGATTTAATTTGGATGATCGAATGATCGAGATTTACTTCGGATGATTCGATGCTTGAGTTTTACTCTGGACGATCTGACGACTGAGATTTATTTTAGATGATCAGACAATCCAGATTTACTTCAGATGATCTGACGCTTGAGATTTACTCTGCACGATCTGACGACTGAGATTTACTTCAGATGATCTGACAGTTGAGAATGTATTTTGGATCTCTGGGTCTTCGGGCTTTGATAATTTCAAATCTCAAATTGAATTCTTGAGGTGAGATTTTTTCGAAGCATAACCTCCTCACATATTTATACCCGAAACAAATGTTGTTCGTTTGATCAAGATCTCAGATCAATGACTGGATCTTTCTGAAATGCAGCTTTTCCTTAGATTAAATCTAATGGCTCTCCATATTTTCTTATCCTATCCTTCTACTTAATTTGATCTGATGGTTGATGGATATTCGGATAATCGAATTCTCAAACATTGTGCCCCATTTATCTTATCCTTCCACTTAAGGTGATCCGACAACTGAAGGATGTTTGGGTGATCGAGAACTCAAATCTCAGCCCTTGCTTATCCTGTCCTTTCAATAATTAAATCCGATGACTGACGGATATTCGGGTGATCGAGATCTCAGATCTCATCCCTTTCTTATCCTATCCTTCCACTAATTCAATTCGACAACTGACGGATATTTGGGTGATCGCGATCTCAAATCTCATCCCTTGCTTATCCTATCCTTCCACTAATTCAATCCGATGGATGATAAGGTCTTCTGACGTGGTCTGCCACATGTCCTTGTAAACATGGTTTGCTAACGTGGTTCTCCCTCATCTAATGGTCATCAGGTATTCAGTTGAAGGTCCTTTGGATCGGTGATCCATCAGCCACTGTCGCTCTTCCTCTTGAGCTTGTAGACAAAAAATTCTCTTGGTCTCGTCATTCTCGATGCTATCATTGTTTATTTTCTGTTTGTCATCATTGCACACTCTACCTGTAATCATGCCATCATTGTTGTTGTTCTTGCCTGTAAACATGTCATCGTCGTTGTTGTTCTTTCTTGTAAACATGCCATCGTTGTTGTTGTTCTTGCCATCAATGACAAGCACACGCTTCCTGTAAAACATGCCAACACCCATATTACCTCCCTAGGTACACTACAATTTTTCCCTAAACCTAAGGTGTAATATGTACATTCTTATCTTTCTCATTCTTCTAGAAAACTAAAATAACAATTTGACTTTTCATAATTTTTATATATTCATTTTTTTTTTTCATTTTCATTTTAATTTTTATTTTGTTTTCCCTTTTACCCCTTTCTAGGTTATACATATTCATTTGATTTTTCTCATTTAATTTAGTTTGTGTATTAATGTTTTCATTTTTCCCTAGCCCACCAAAACCTAACGTAATTTCCTATGAAACCTTCCCCAGGTTTCTCCCCATTGGTCCTCACATTTATTCCATGATAAATTACCATCAAGACAACCTTCTTATCATCATGGAATCCCTCCTCCCCTCCTCCTAAACACATTTGAAGCTTTATAAATATTTATTATGTTCCCAAACACTAAGCCATAAGGAAATTAAACCTAGCCTTATTATATTATTATTTAAATGGATCAATGGGAGGGGTCGTTACAATGATTCATTTGAGTCTTGAATGGAGTCAACCCTGAAGAGGAATCTTATATTATTATATTAATGTTTGTCATGGGAATGCTACATCATCGTAGAAGTTACCAACAATTACTACCTCACCTCCCAACCAACCATCCTCATGACCATGCATCATTTAATGGAAGATTATTTTAATATTCATTTTGGAGGATGTGCATCATTGAATTGCATTATTTTAATATTTAATCTTGAAGAGTGTGCACATATAAAAAATATTATTTTTATATCCTTCATGACTCATTAGACTATGTCATCGGGAGAACTCATGGGATAACTCAGCTGGAGTGTCTTAAGGAGAGCTCATCAAGGAGCTCATAATAGACTGTCATCGGGAGAGCTAATGTGAGTGAGTTGAAGATCGTCATCGGAGAATTTACGACCTCCGTTACCGATCATGCATTATTTAATTGAATATTATTTTAATATATCTATTTGGAAGGTGTGCACACACATGGGAAAATATTATTATTTTAATTTTCTTCACCTCCCATCATGAAGATCATCGTCGACATTTACCTTTTATCTCACCTCACCTACCAACTCTGACGACCATACATTATATCTTGGAGGATCATTTTAAAATTATTGTTGGAGGGAGTGCACTCATCAAATGGGGAATTATCATATTAATATTTATATGTCTTCATCGTCAAAAGTTACCAAAAGGATATGCATTAACCCAAACTTACTTCACCCTCGACCAACCATCTCGATGACCATACTTTATGTGATGGAGGATTAAATTAATATTATAATGAGAATGTGCACACATCCAAATTACAATTATTTTAAATTTTTTTTTTGAAAAATGTGCACCCACCAAAAATGCCATTATTCAGCATTTATTTTTGTGAGGAAATTACCGTCGTCGGAAGTGAGATGAAGAGGAAGATAGAGTGTGTTGTTGGAAGCTTTGAAGTTTAGTCCACTAGGGTAGGCATGCACTAACCCCCGATGACAAATACATTGATGAAGACTTGGGTTGGGGGGAATAATTCCAATGAAGAAGACCCAATGAATATTATATGGGAAATTCATATCTTTGAAGACTTCATGGAATTTCATTCCCCCTATGAAGACATTAGGTTGAAGACCTAGGACTATGTTCCATTTTGGTGGGGGGGAAAGGTAATTTATTATTTATTATTTTATTTATTTGTATATTATTATTTTTATTTATTTTGTTTATTTTTATTAAAATGTAGTTTCATCGGGATGGGGGGATATTTTAATAGTTTTATATTTAGTAAAAAAAAATTCAAGTTAGTAGGGGATAATTAGATTATTTTAAATTTATTTATTAATTATGATTTCCATATACATTGGGGGGTAATTGTGTTAATTGGATTTTTTTAACGTAGGTTAATTTTATTTTTTTATTTGTTTTCTATTACTTTCCTAATTTGTAGGAGGAAAATTAGTCAAAATTACATTATAGAACCTAGGTCCTATGCTTGCCCTAGGTTCTTATTTGAATTTGCTAAAGGGGATAAAACCATTTAAACCAATCATTTTTTAATTTTCTTATATATGTTGGATTTTTATTTCCATGTTAAGGATCAATGGCCTAGATTCACCCATGGGCATGATGAAAGGTTGTTGAGCATTGTTTTCAAACGGGCATAACTTGTGTTGCATGTGTCATATTTGAGCCCATGATACCTCATTGGAAAGGTATCAGATTGAGGAATGCATTGGAAGAGGTATTCAGGCCAAAAAAGTGTCAGAGAATGTTAAAAAGGGCAAAAAACAACAAACCATGAATTTGGGGGAAAATTGATTGTGCAGACTTCAAACAACCATATTGAGGGCTATAGGAAACATAATTAAGCCCACGATAGCGCGTAGAAAAACTATAAGAGAGAATAACAGGATGGCATATCAAATGTTAGAAAATTAAGAGAGTAAATTTCCAAAAAATACAGAACACAAAGGATGCCTAGATTTAATTGAAGAACGAGTTGGGCAATGTTTAAACAGTTGCAAATCAAGTTGCAGGAGTCGAAATCGAACCAAAAACAACACAATAGAAGTATGAGAGAGAGGAGAAGAGAGAAGGATTATTTTAATCAACAAACAAACACCAAAAATTCCCATAAGCATCTCGAGGAACAAAATAAGATACCAATGGGAAAAGTTAACAACATTTTTAGATGAATATCATTTGTAAACTACATGAGGGAGAGAATAACCACCCAAGAGTCTCTTCATCATCTTTTTGTAACTCCCGCATGTTCATTTTTAAAATGTAAAACAAATTCAAAATGAAAAAATACAAAACAAAGAGAAATCAAAGTGAATAGTCGCTAGAGCTAAATAATCTCTCTTGTCTTATAAAAGAGGACATGTTAAGTGTAAGAAGGGAATTTTTCCTTTTTAAAATGAAATATGGTACTACTACTTTTGAATGAATAAAGAGCAAGAGATATTCTAGAAATCTATGACTTTGGTAGATGTACATGAGACTATTCTTTGTTCATTTGTCTTCTGCCTGAGTAGCATAGAATTATGTTGTATGAACTATTTCTTCACTCTATTCTATATTCTCATGATGACATATGTTTCCTTATGAGTGCATAAATAATGTTATGAATGCATTGTACAACTAATTGTTTATGTATCCGTAGCATTTTTGTTATCCCTTATCATTAGCATACATGAATTATTCCTGGCTCTGTTGATATTATCTTTCACTGTACTCATTCTTTTAATTTTTCTCCTAGGATAGGTTAGAAGTAGTTATGTTAGAGTAGTTTGCTTTCAGTTTATATTAAACATAGGATTAATTAGAACTCTTTGGGGGATATTTCGTTGTCTTTCCCCTTTTTCTTCTTTTCATTCTAAGCGGCAACCATGCCCACATACTGGTTGGAAACGCTACACCAAAAGAGAGTAGGTCTAACTAGGACCTGCCATCGAATGTTCTCCCTTACTTGCTTGACATGCCATTTGGACCCGTCAACAATCCCCATGTAAGAATGTTGTCTTCACATCCATCTATTCTAATTCAAAATCAAAAGCAACAACAATAGATAAAATAAATCTAATAGAAGTTAACTTGGAAATAGGAGAAAAAATTTCACCAAAGTCAATTCCATGTACTTGGGAATAACCTTTTGCTACTAATTGAGCTTTGTATTTCTCCACTTTTCCTTCTGCATTCAAATTTTTCTTAAACACCCATTTGTTTCCAATGGCCTTTCTTCTAGTTGGAAACTCAACTAGATCCCATGCCTCATTCTTATCCAAGGAATGCATCTATTCAACCATGGCCTTCTTCCAAATTTTACTATCCTTTGAATTCACTTCTTCCTTAACAATTATGAGATCATCATCAATAATAGATAAGAAAAATTAACACAAAATTCAGGTGGAATATACCTTCCTGGTTTCCTTATTTCCCTCATTGATCTCTTCAATACTTGAGTATAAGGTTCTTCTTCTTCTAATTCATCTTTTTTTGTTGCCTCAAATTTTGCATCATCCAACTCAAACTCTATTTTCTCGGGTTCTTCTTACCTTGGTAGAAATTCCTATTTGAGAACATCTTTAACCTATTTAAAAACAACATCTTGACTGTAAACAATCTTCTTAGTTTCTAGATTCCAAATCTTATAACCTTTCATACCATCTTTATAACCAATAAAGATAAACTTTTTCGGCTTTATTATCCAGCTTGCTCTTATTTTCCTTTGGAACATGTACATAAGCATCACAACCAAACACTCTGAGTTGTTCAAGAGAGGGTTTCTTACCATTCCATACCTCATGTGTAGTTTTGTCCACCAATGCTAATGAGGATGAACTATTTACTAGGTAACATGTAGTACTGACTGCTTATGACAAGAATTCTTGTGCTAACCTAGCACCACTGAGCATGATCCTTTCTTTTTCCATGAATGTCATGTTCATCCTTTCTTCAAAAACATTTTTTTGAGGTGTTTATGGAGTAGTCTTCTACCTTGCTATACCACACTTCTAACAGAACTCTTCAAATTAATTCCCACATATTTCTCCACCATTATCTTTCCTCAACACCTTTATTTTATTCTCTTTCTGATTTTCTACCAGAGCCTTAAACTCTTCAAATTTATCAAATACCTCATATTTCTTCCTAAGAAAATAAATCCATGTGTTCCTTGATAAATAATCTATGAATGAAATGTAATACATAGATTTACCTAGTGATGGAACATACACAAGTCCAAACACATCATTGTGTATAAAATCTAACACCCCCTTTTCTCTTGTAGCACCAGATGGGAATCTTACTCAATTTTTCTTTCCATATATGCAATGATCCCATAAATCAAAATATAAGGTGCAATTAGACATAAGTTCAACCATACCTTCACCGTGTAGTATTCAAAGGCCCTCTTCTCCAATATGTCCCAGTCTTTGATGCCATAGCATGGTCCTCTTTCTAGGGACAATACAAATCATGTCTTTTTTAGTTCTCTACTCCGGGAAAATAGAACTATTACATCCACCAGTATAAGTTCTTCCCAACAAATTGTACAAAGTTCACATCGAACTCCCCTCATCAACACCATTGCACTTCTAACCATATTGCAAGTGCTCTTTCCCAATAAAGTATCCAAACTTGCATCATCCAAATTACTTATAGATATTAGGCTCTTGTCTAGATTTGGAATGTGCAGAACTCTAGGGAGAGTTCTAATCCTCCCATATTTCAACAATATATTAACCCTTCCACATCCCATGATTTTGGTTGTTGATTCATCTCCTGGGAAGACATCACCACCATCATACTTTTCACATTCATTGAACAACTTCCTATGAGGAGTCATATGAAATGATGAACCTGTGTCAATAAACCATACATCACGATCTACATGTGTACCTATATATTCCAGGTAAACATTACCTCCTTCTTCTGTGGAGGTTTTTGCCTCTGTGGAATAGACATCATCAGATACCTTTACATTATAAGCATTCTTAGACCTACAATCTTTCTTATAATTCCAATCTTTACCACATTTCCAACATTTCCTCATATATTTTCTTGGGGATTTAGATCTATCTTTAGATTTAGATCCCCCCCCCCTGAAGACTTATTTGTACTCTTATCTTGGGTATGACCTCTTACAAATAAAGTATATATGTGTTATGACTATTTATGCTTTTCCACCTCATCTCTCCTGATAGCTAGGATAAAACTACATCCTCATACTTCAATGCAGATTGAGTGGTACTACCAATTGCTATAGTCAAATTATCCCATGAGTCTGCCAAAGAGAATAACAAAGTAATACACTTATCTCCATCTGCAATCACGATATTAATCGAGAAAATTTGACTTACCAGAGCATTGAAGGAATTTAGATGCTCTGTCATAGAATATCCATATTCCATCCTAAGATGATACAACTTCTTTCAAAGAAAAAACTTGTTTACCAAGGACTTTGAACGATACAAATTCTCCATTTTTTCTCATATTTCCTTGGTTGTAGATTCTACTGACACATTCAGTAACATAAAATCTTCTAGGAATATTTGAATCGTACTCCTTGCTCTTCTATCCAGATTCTCCCAATCATCTTTTGACATACCAATAGATTGCGAACTAGTAGTTTGTGCACCAATAGATTGTGTACCATTAGTTTGTGTACTAGTAGGTTGTGTACTAGGATCCATAGCGATCCATTGTTCTTTGTCTACAAGAAAGTCCTCCACCTTGAGATTCCATAGCTCAAATTTTTTTCTATTGAACTTCTCAATCTCGATTATAGAACCGTTATCCATTCGCTTTCAACACATTAATCACCACTGCAAATCTCCCACTAAACCCAGGTTTGTCACAAACGCAATATAAACTTGATCTATCAAAATCGAGCCAAACCCTCAACAACAATTTTGTTTAATGTGGGAATATTGTCTCAATTAGTATGATGACAAGTTACCAATAATTGTAATAATCATTTATTCATGTTTTACTTATCATGGATCTTTATGTTGTCCCATTTTTATATGACTAAGAATCCATTATGTATACATAACAAAATGAGTTTTTTATTTTATCGTAGTCTCTATTGTTCTAAAATGTTATGTCACTGATTAAATATGTGGATGATGTACATGGTTACAATGAATATAGGTGTAATCAAATGTTATATTTATTTAAGTGACAAAATACAATAATATAAAAAGCAATATTACTACAACAAGTATTTACTTTTACAATGAGTAATTGAAATCTAATAAAATAAAATAAAAAAAAATTGTTTGCATACCTACTGGATAAATAAATGATGAATAAATTATCATTGAAACATATTGGTGCATTGTATTTAATATTGGTGCATTGTATTTATTTAAATGAAATGGTTTTGTTTCATAAACTTTATGCACAAACATATTTTAATAATTGTTATGCTCCAATGTATATAAATGAATTATTTTTAAACATTGTGCAATATACATATATGATTGAAACAATGCGAACAAATATAATAATAACAAAAAATATCATAACTATAATACTAACACCATTCCCTTCAAAGATATAGTTATCACTTTCATTACTATTATCATTATTGTTACCAAGACTTTGTGTGCATAAGGATATACTCATCAATGTGAAATCAAATGTAACACATCAATGCCTCAAAATGTATAATACACACATGCTTTTAAAATGTGTAATAGGCACCCAATATTTAAGAATATATAATACATACAAGTGATTTTATAATATGCTTTTATAATATATAGTATAGACGTTCTTTCAACCCCCGGATGGGGTGACACGCGGACAGGGCAGGAAACCGGGAAATGACCTAGGTGGCACCATAAATGACGGCCACCAGCCACCTCCTACTCGACATTTATGAAGGGTTCAAACCCAGGCAGCCATTACTATGCGACGAAGCCTTTCACTCACGCAAGGAGGACGATCGCCCAGCGCACTAACACCATAGTCTTAATGGCCACAACACTCATATCCATCCTTATCAACAACCTCGAAGGATTTGTAATGCATTTGCAGGTTACAGAGCCAAGGGATGAACCTGTGAAGAACAGGTACTGTGACACCCTCCCAGTCGACATTTCTCCAACAGCTACACTTCTAAGCATGCCAAGAGCAAGGGGGCGACCTCGCAGAGGTGCACCCTGGTATGCGGCGGACTCACGAAGAAAAAGACAGAAGAAATTCAAAAGAGCAATGGCTCTAGATAGCAGAAGGAGATCCAGGAAATCCAGAAGAATGAGATCGCCTCCCATGGCGTACGTCGAGGAGATCACTCCAAATGATTCCACACAGGATTATCCCGAGCATCTCCTCTTCACGGTCCTGGACAATTGGAATCCCCCCACTTGTTTTGGAAAGGATGCCATCACCTTGGCTCCAAGAACAGAACAGGCCCAGGGACATGCCAGATGAGGATTTTACCCCCTTCTTCATGGAGGAAGAAATATTGGAGGGTATACAAGGAAACATTGACGAACCTCCTCAAGAAACGACGCAGAAGGACAGACAGGGAGAGCACCAAGAGGAGGTTGAGGCAAGGGTGGAAGCTCCTCTCTTCTACACGATGCAAAATTCACAGGACCAGCCACCGATTCTTCACCCGGAGCACCTGGAGTTAATCTTTGACATACGAAGCATGGTGGATGACCAGATTTTCAGAGCTATCTGCATCAACCAGTGCCTAGATATGATTTACGCTACCCACTCCAGCACCACTCCGAGACACCAATGTCCCACCTGTGCACAGGTCTATGCAATTCCAGCAAGGAGCGACAAGTATGAAGACAACTACGAGGACACCAGCTGAAAGGTTTTCTTGTATGCTCTTAGTTAGAAATTTCCATTTGTGGTTAGTCTATAGTAATGATAGCAGTAGCATAGTGAAGTACAGACACATTCTAAATATGGCCATGCATCCTGGTTTCCCTCGGGTAGGATGGCAGCCTAAAAATTTTTGTTTAACAGGTGGCATGAGTGGTTTTTTCTATATGACAAGTGGCATGAACTGGCCATCTATCTCGGTTTCCTTTCCAGGTGGGATAGATGACATCTCTGTTTTTTTTGCAAAGGAAATATAACAGGCTCTGCTTTTTTACTAAAAAAAAAAAAAGACATTCTTTCAAAATATATAATACAAACCAATCTGTATTAAATAGTTATGCATGAGGGAATCTCACTAATTGAATTTCATAAAAAAAAAAACTTTTTCATTAAAACCTTTGGCCACATATACTATATAATTATAGTGAATATCAATTGAAAAAGTTTTAGTAAAATTTATTTTTATAATTTTATCCAATCCTATAACACTAAAAACATTTAATAAAACATTCACTAGTTAGTTGGGGTTTTCTATATAAAAATATGTCATCCACTCCATATATCATCATAGACGTTTGAGCCCATATGCATTAACATTTTTCTACATGGTAAATATCCATTTTAGTTTTTTTCTAACTTTGGAATTATAGATAAGTGAAAACAAATACTCAAATCAATAAAATAAAATCAAAAGAAAATTTAAAATCATATTTTCAATTTATATGATGGGAATATTTTTTTAATTAAAAAAAACAATTTCTTCATAATACTTTTATGTTAGTCTATATTACATTATAAAATTTTGTAAAATTTAATAACAACCATGAAAAAATTGGAAAATTTAATACTAATTGGGAGAAGATTTAAATAAAATGTAAGTTACTAATTGGGAGAAGATTTAAATAAAATGTAAGTTAAATAAAATGTAAGTTTTTCCAATATAGCTCAATTTGATGGAGGTTGAAAATAGTTTCATCGTGCATGAGGGAAATGTGAACACTTACTTTTGTTATCATTAGCTCAATTTGATGGAGGTTGAAAATAGTTTCATCGTGCATGAGGGAAATGTGAACACTTACTTTTGTTATCATTGTATTTTTTCAATAGCTAAGAATTTATAATAAAATAGTCTCTACTTACCTATTGATTTAAGATTTATCATTGTTTACTTCTCTTATTAAAAAGAACACTCAACATAGCATGAGAGCATACAGGGAATTTAGGTTTGCATCTCTTGGATAGGGGTTTGCATTTATTGAAATTCTAGGTCATCTCTTGGAATTATGGGTTTTGTGGAGTGGAGAAAAATAGTATGCATATTGAATTTTTTTTAAGAGACCAATATATATATTTTGAAAATAATATCAAAGATTTCGAGTAATATATGTTTTGAAAATGATATCAACCCAAAAAAATTGAGAGATCCCAAATCCTTATTTTCATTGTATAAAAATGTGAGTTTATATTTTGGGAATCCCGTGTTCGCATAACAAAAATAATCATTTTGTTTACGACAATGATGGAGTTTTTTATAAACCCGAAAGTGAAAAGAAAAGTTTTCCAATTGATATAGACACTTAAAAGGAAAGGGAGGAAGCATTGAGAAGCTCCCTTTTATACAAGTAACGTTGAAAGATTGTTTTTGAAGAATGCATCCATTAGGTTTTCCTTATCATGGGATTTCCTGTGTATATAAAGGATGTGTATATATCAAATAAGATGTGTTATCATAGGTATTAAATTTTTAGAGATAAAAAAAAATTTAGAGTAAAAATTTTGAGAAAAAGTTGTATTTCTCAAAGTTAAGATGAATTTATGAGAGAGAGTTGATTATTTATGGTAGATATTGAAATATTTTTTTTAATGTCATATGTCAATTCCATGTTGAGTACCAAAGGAATTACACATTTTCCTTACACCGGTTTGGTTTGTAGAAAGCATCTCTAGACACAATGAACACAACAACACTATGAACATGTAATTAAATGCAATAAATTGGTTTAAATAGTGATCTTAGCATATCTAAATCAAATTCAAACAAGGGGAATTGCATATCCTATACAAACACATATAAACACTTTAACCTACAAAAATAGAAATTATAAATCTACAACATTAAAAATTTTAACAATATTTTCACCAACTTTACTGAAATGTTAATGAAAAATATTTAATAACAAAATCTTATCAACACAATCCTAGTGACAAACTCTCAAACCTATAAAGGAACTTTTGATAATTCATAACCAAAGTTTTTTCTTTTGCTAACTATGTTTTTGAATAAAAAATATGTGGTTTGTATATGTAAATGATATGTTTAATTTAAAGTAAGCATATTTCTACATAAATAAATAAAGAGTGAGAAATTTATTATATAAATAAATATTTGTAAGGAGAGTTCAAACTAATCTTAAGTTTACATAAATAAAAGATAAATGAATTAATACAAAAACATAATGGGTAAGCAATTCATTTTTTTCCAAAAAAAATTTTACAATAAATTTAAGGAATGCTTCCTCATATTTGTGGATGATTTCCATATTAAACTCATTAGCTTAGGATACTATACATTGCTTAAAAAATTCAAACAAAATATATGTCAACATAAAATTAGCCAATTAATTTTATTTTATTTTAAGTAAAAAAGGAGGATCTTGTTATATTAGAGTTTCAGGTTTACAGAGTCTTGTTGAAATGACAACTGTCCCGCTTGAAAAAAGGAAACCGAGACAGCTGGCCATTCCATGCCACTTGCTTTCAAACAAACAAAAATTGCTAGGCTGATGTCCTTCCCAAAGGAAACCAGGACGCATGGCTACCATTAGATTCAGTCTATTATTTAAGATCCTACAGACAACATTGTTATAATCTAACTGAGCTAAAGCTCTGGTTTGAAACAAAATAAAATTTCTAGCTATGGACATTCACAAGACCTTTTAACCAGTAGTCTCGTCAACTTCACCATTCTTTCGCAATCCGGCTGGAATCGCATAGGCCTGCATGCACGTAGGGCACTGTCGACTTGGGGATGTCCTGGAGTGTGCTGCATACAACATGTCAAGGCATTGGCTGATTTGAATGGCCCTAAAGATTTGGTCGTCCACCATGCTTTGCGTTTCGAAGATTAGTTCTAGGTACCCTGGGTTGATGAGTAAAGGCTGGTCCTGCCATTCTTCCTGAACAGAGGAGAGGGGAATTGGTCGTTGTACATAAGTCTCCTCCTTGCCTTCATTTGCGTTGCTAACTTGGTGTACTGGCTACTTGTCCTGGTGTGCCGCTTCCTCTGGAGGTGCACCGCTAGTTGGGTTAGCCTTTTCGTCTGTGATGTCCAAGAATTCTTCCTCAACGTAGTAGGTAGTGAATTCCTCTGTCGGGTCATCTTCCCTGTGGCTGTGTGATATTCCTGTAGCAGGAAGCTTGGCATCGTTACCGAAATCGGTGGGGGGATTCCAATTATCTGAGACAGTGAAGAGGAGATGTTCTGGATAATCCTGAATGGGTTCATCCGGAACAATCTTATCCACATATGCCATGGGAGGCGTTCCAGGTCTCCCAAGCTTTCTGGTTCTCCAAGTGGATGCCAAAGCCAACGCTTTTTCAAATTGCTTATGTTGTTTCCTGCTTGAGTCGAAAGCATACCACACTGCGTCTCTGCGAGGTCGTCCTTGTGCTCTTGGAATATGGAGGAGCCGAGCTATGGCCGAAATTTCGACTGGAAGGTTAGCCCTGCTCCAGCTCTCTGAAAATTCAGCTTTCGGCCATGCAATTTCCAAATGCATCTCATATCCATCAAGGCAACTGATAAGGGTGAGGATGACTGTGACAGCTTTGGCCATTAAGGCCGAGTTTTTAGTGCGTTGGTGTGTCGTCCTCTTCGCTCGCTAGAGAGGCCTCGTCCACTGGTTATGGATGCACAAGCTCATTCTCATCTTTAATGGTGAGGAGATGGGAGCCGGTGGCCCTTATTTATGGCGCTGCCCGGCTTGTTTCTACAAGTCCTGCCTTCGAGACGTGGCACCCCATCCAGGGAAAATTAACCAATTAATTAACAACATTAATAAACATGGATTAAACCAACCTCTTAACATATATGAATCAAATAATTTCATATAATATTTGATAAAATTCGAGAGAGCAGCCACATTATACACACAAATAATAATTTATATTACAAATATTAAGTTGGAATCAGATTCAACTATCTCCAAACATAGAGATAGTTGTTGAGAGAATCTCTCAACAACCTCCAACAAATCTCCAAATTCAAACCAAATGGAAACCAATTCTATTGTAAGCATTATTCCAACAATATTTATAATATATTTATTAATATTTTATTTCTTAAACGATAAGATATAAAAATATTAATTTTAAAATTTAATTTAGGAATATAATTAATGTAAATCTTATCTTTGATTTTAAACTTCACATCATAATTTTGATTTTCTTTTTAAAACTTCCAAAAACAATTTTATAACTTTTATATCATTAAAATCAGGGAAAAAAAAACTCCTCCTTTCTTTGTACAAATGCTGTACAATTGATTTCCTTGAACATTCACATTATGTGTTGAATGCACATTCAATCATGACACTATAAATGATGATGCAACGACAATTTGTTTGGCTTCTTTAATCACATTCATATTCGCACTGAGACATTTAGAAGTTTATAGAAAACTAAAGAATAAACGGACTCCTGTTATGTAGACAGTAAAGGTGCATTGAACACATTATATGTTGCGAGAAACAAATATCCCAGAGTCTATCTTAATGCTACATTATGTATGATATGTTTTAGTTTTATTGTAATTATAAATGATTTATATACATGTGTGTGTTTTTTTTTCAAACTTGAAGCGATAAGAAAGATACAAAGGTTTTTAAATGATTCGTTTACATTTTTATGGAATTAATTTTTTTTTTAAATTAAAATTGTTTTACTTTTATATTTTAATGTATTTATAAATAGGTTAATTTTGTAATAAATAGTTTTTAATGGAGTTTAGCGTTTAAGAATTGTTTCCTTCTCGGCTTAGTAGAGAAGTGGATTAGCGTCTAAGAATTGCTTCTTTCTCGGCTCAGTAGAGAAGTGGATTGATCGCCCTTATACTTCGTTCAGCGGGTTGTCCAGTTCAAACCAGTTCAAACCAGTTTTAAAGAAGTAATTAAAAAAACACTCTTAAAAAATGTAATTTTTTAAAATTATTTGTCATTTATGAAAGACAAAAAAATATTATAAAATTTCAAAAAAAGGTGATATTTTCAACAACTTATCAATCTCATTTCCAAGTCTAGGATGCTCACTAAGCATTATACCTTTCATATTATATGAGGATGGATATAAATCATGAGAAAGATTCACTATTCAACACCTATGCAACACCCATTATTGACCATTGGCATCTAAAAACTAAAATAATCTCTATTCTTGTTGGATCTCTTCTATTCCTTGATATGGTGTACCCTTCCACAACATAAAATCCATCACAACTCTCATTCCTATATAATCCTATCAGTGTGTTGGCATATCCAACAACTTGAGTGTCACTTATTATAAGCTTCCAATAGAAGTTTTGACACATTATCTTTGTGAATCCCCACTTGAATTCATGTGTTAGTGCATTTTTTAATTCATGTGTTATGTTCATTTTCTATCCGTAGATATGATAATTGACATGACATTTAATGCCCATACTTAATGTGTTCAAATCTCACACTCACCATATTGTCATTTATTTCCTTTGTTATCTTTCGTTTCTCTCTTGCCTTTGGAAAAATACAAAACAATTAGTCATGAGTTATGCATGTAAATTGCAATGGAATTGAAAACTTATTACCGAGAATCACTACAAATGTGTGTTTCAATGAAAATTTTGAAGATAACAAGATAAACATCAACTAAACCCAAGGAAATGAGGTCATGTCTCTTTCTTTTCATGTTCACATAGTCCATCTCTCAAAATGCATCTAATATGTTGACAAATCTAACATAGTTATAACATTGGTATCTAATATTTTATTATTATTTGAGAAGATTTGTCTCTAGACCACTTAGTGTATTGTTCATGACATCCCTGTTATTGAAATATATACTTCAAGAACATTATAAATAATTAATACTTGTATGTAAATCTCTCAACAATTCACTACTCTTGTATATGTTTTTTTCAAGCTCATTGTAAAGATAATGCATACATTTTTTTTGTTTTACTTAAAATTATGTTAATTATTTTGTTTGGGATAAA
>SNQJ01S0022532.1:84417-96351 GCA_010110895.2 Picea sitchensis
GAGAAACTAGGGGGTTGGAGCCTCCTTCCAGTTGCAGTTGGAAAACAAAGGAAGTTTGTGCTTCCAATGAATGTAATTCTTCAAGACATATAAGGAAAAGCATTATGTGGTTTTCTCCCTATTTGGGTTTCCATGTAAAACATTGGTGTACCGTGTATGTGTGTGATTGTTTATTTCTTGTTGCTCATTATTGGATAATAATTCTACATTGATATAACATTTGAAGAAAAATGATTATAATTACACTATTATTGATTCTCCCCCCACCCCCTCTCAGTAATCCAACAATCTATCCAAATAGTTCTATAGTCAAATGTCAAAATAAACAAAATCAAAATAACCCAAGGAATTTATTTTTAAAACAATTCTTCCCTTTCCATGATGAAGTCTTCATACTGAGACTTATTTTCTTCTAGTTGGGCTACTTTTGGATGCAAGTCACTCAAACTTGTTTTTCTACTACTTGCTAATTTTATCTTGGAGTGAGAAGAGGAAGGGGAGCTAGCCATGCTAGTAGAGGTAATAGGTTGTTTTCTTTTATCAACTTGAGAACCATGAGGAGTGGTTTTGTTATCTTTTGGTGGAGGAGAAGGAGGCATAGATGTGTTTGTAGAAAAAATATGGACTGGTAGTGTTGGGTGAATCGAAGGAGAAGGAAAAGATGCATTAGTAGCAATAGTATGAACTAGAGGAAGAGGGGGGTCAGTGGGCTATTGATTGGAACTAGAATAAGGATTAAGAGATATAACACCCCATCCATCGTTATGACGCTACACAAGGGAATCAGAAACATTGAAAATACCAAGGTGAGGCTACAATATGAAATTGGGAGGTTCTTGAGGCTGAAGGAAGGCATGCTATCCACCAAGATTTAAGTTCCCAGTTTGAATTAGATTCTAAAATTCATCAGAATCAATGTCAAAATGTATAGAGAATCTTAACTTTTTATGCCCCCCAATTTTCCAAAATATGTTAGGTAATCTCCCTCTTCTTCCTCCATTTCCTCCTCTAGTGCTCCCTCTGCTAAAGAACCTCATCTATATCCAGCATAGTCAAGTTACTACATGCATAGGACATAGTAAGCTAAAACATCCAATACATTTTTTCATGATGATTAATTTGGCTATGAGATAACACAATCATGCAACAAAAAATGGGAAATGAAAGGGAAAAGTGAAAACAGGGAAAAACGTGCAACTCTTTATTATTCATTCAACAACATCCATAACTGAGAACGATACATACAAAACATCTCTTCTCAAGATAAAAATATAAAAAAATTACAAGGAGATTGTCCAAACTTTTAAATTTAAATCGTGTCTGCATGTATCCTCATGAAAATTAACCATTCTAGGAATTTCTCCAAACCATATTCAATCATTCATATATGTTGTAATAAAACATTTTCCTTTAATAATCCTGGTCATACATCCATACTGTATTTCTTTCATACTCATTTCATCTTAATTATATAGACAAGGTAGGAATGGAACAAGAATTTAAATGAACTAGATTTGAAGGAAATAACTTATGTAAAGTGAAATTAATGAGGGGTAATGAGTCTATATAACAATCCATATGACTTTCATCATTTCTCGTTTATGCCAATAAAATACAAGTCATTGTATGTATAACCATGAATACCATATCCCTTGAAACCAATCATATGCATGAGCCCTTTAATGTACCTACCTTCCCAAACCATAACCATAAACAAGCATATCTTCACTATTAAATCCATGTTATTCCATGCTCAAACTGAAGCTATAATAAAAATAAAATTATAGACTAATGCCCAAAAATGTTCAACACATTAGGAGTCTCAAAATACAATCATAGACCATTTCAATTACTTCAATTACTTAAACTTTGTGCTAGAATCATAAACCAAACATCGTTTCCAACCAATAATCAAAATAGAATGAACTATACCAAAATTGCATGCATGTGTAGCTTGACCAAACCAAGTCAAACCTGAAGAATATTCCAACTGAAAAAAACCACAATGGATCAAATAAATGGAGGGGAAACATAGCTCGAATGGAAATGTCATCATGATTTTGAATCTAAAAGACCCGAGTTCAAACATGTAGCTACAGTTACATGTTTGCAACATATGTTTTCAAAACTTTCATATTTAGACTCAATACAAACAAATTCAAATTGACAATGAAACCCAATCTTTCTTCTAACATTCAAATCCCAATCAAAGAGAAGAGCTAGTCAATATGCATAATAAACCCTTAATTCACAACCAAAAGAACCGAGTTTCAAACTAAAAAGGGTATGAATTTATATGATACAATCAACCTAGGTTCAAGCTCTTATGGATCGATACACGGTTAGGGTTCAAAGTCATAACCTTTTTAAAACCAATGTATTTAGGAGCAAGGAAAATGATTTAAAAAATGAATGTATGAATCGTTTTATAAACCCAAATAATAGTCACCAATTATGAGCCTGGAATTAGCCACAACTCATGTCAAAAACTCTTACCCTAATCGGAATAGCAACTTGGGTGCAACCTAATGATCACACAGCTAAGTACATCAAGTGGGTTTGAACCCATACCCATTCTTCTCAAAAGAGAAAACTATCATGAAAACCAAGAGGTGAAACAATGTATACTTCCAGGGGAGAACAAGCTATTTGAGCTCGATCTATTTCCTTTTAAAACAAATTATTGGAAATTGTAGCATAACTCTGACACAATACCAAGGACCATGGTGAAATATAAAAACTTTGGTGAATTCAAACTGATTCTTAAACCCATTATGTTTATCCATAAACTAAGAAAGTTTTCTTCTATTCAATCCAAAAATACCACAACACCCATAAAAACTTAAAGAGAACTCAGGTTCAAATCTCATGCATGCAAACCAGGAGCTATCCTTCTTTTTTCAAACTATAATGGAAAGTGAAAATATGGAAAATGAAAATAGAACCCATTATTATCCTTCAACCAACAATCAATTTGGGTTTCCTTCATTTTCTTCAAGTTCAAGTGGTAGAGAGGGAAACATAAGACATTCATGGACATAGTAATGCTAACCAGAGCCAAATATAACCATATTTTAAAGATAAACATGTATTGCACTAGATTCCAAATCAACTTCAAGTTCACACCTTTTATAATGATTCTTTGTACTAGGGATAAATTAGTTATGAAACCACTAGGAGAGAAGATCTCAACAAACATAGCTTAGAGATTTTTTCTCAATTTTCAACACGACAAATGACCCAAAACCAAGGCAGAAACGGAGTGATAGTGCATGTGATTTTGGATTAAATTACCATGTCCTAGTTCCTTCAATGCATGGCTAGATCAATCACATCGCCAACCCAACAAACCATTACATATGAATGCCAACTCAACAATCCATCCAACATACATAACCCTCATAAAATGCAAACATTACACCATATCAAATCAAATCAACATTGAACTTGCTACCACATAACCAATCTATTATGCCAAACCTTCACAACATGCATCCTTAATACCATGTCAAATAAAATAGACATTAAACTTAACACTATAAAACTCTTAACCTCGATATCAACACATTCATATACCACATGTGAGGTATGATCACCCAAATGTCACGATATCATAAGTGAACTATTATCATATATCAACTACAATCCATGCATAAGTTGTGTGTCAAGTTCTTTCTATGTGAGGTATCACTTGTGTTTCTTCCAACATGATATTCCAATCACAACAAAAAAATTTTACACCATGTATCCACATCTAAAACCAATGAAACCGTGAGGTGCTCAAACTTTAAGTAGCATCTTTTAATAATGTATTATGCATAAGATCAAGGCATAGATCGAAACTTTTCAAAGACCCTTTTATGAAATTTTCTACCTTTGATATGATGTGGAAAAGACATGTACTCTAAAAATCAACATTCTTTCATGCTGTCATAAATTCTAGTGAAATATTCTCAACTTCAAAATTTTGTAAAGCAGAATAACCATAAACTATTTCTTCAAGATGTCAAAACCGGAAGTATAGGGTGCAGAGGAAAAACTTAGAAAACCAACATTTTTCATTCAATGTTTGAGGAACCCACCTATTATATATATAGTAGTAATTATAATAGGATTTCCAATACTTTTCAAGCTTTCATAGTAGGTGACGATATTTTTGAGTCTACATTTGGCAACTCCATGGAGAAGTATGCATATAGCACGCTAGAACTCATAATTTTCTGGTTTTTGTTTTTGAAGCTAGAAATCATGTTTGTTGGTGATTTCTTCTCCTCATCGTATTTAGTAAAGAAAAAAATTTAATTATATTCTCTTGAAATGATTCACTCATGAAGGGTAGAATGGGAAAGAAGAATAGGGAAATAACTATAACCATCAAGTTTTGATAAGACATTTTGTAGGTACAACAAAAAACTACATAAGTCTTGTTCCAGACTAAAACCATTCATTTAACTTTGTTGTTTGTTTGAGAATATATCAACACAAATTTTGCAACTTAATGTTCATACCAACAACTTCAATTGATCCATTTTTGACCCAGAAATCAAAATAAAAAAAACAAAAAAATAATATTTTAATCTAAAAAGAGAAATATAAACAATAAAATTGTACATGAAAAAAATCCAAATTATATACATGGAACAATGGTATTAAAGAAATCATCCAGGTTTGACATAGTGTTTCAAATGTGAACCATTAGTCGTATAAGAAAATAATCTCCCATCCATGTCTTTCAACAAATAAGAATTATTACTAACAACATAGGCAATTATATAAGGACCTAACCAAAGCATATGAAACTTTGTATGCTTACCTTTGTTAGTGTGAGAAGAATCCCAAAGTAAAACATTCTCATCAACTGTAAAAGTAGTTGATTTTTCTCTTTTGTCAAAATATTATTTGACAGATTTTTGTCTCTTCTTGATATTTTTGAGAGGATAGCTTCATTGTTCTTCAAGTGCCAACAAGGAATTAATACTATAAGACATATTTGTAGAGTTTAACTCTTCAACATACAATGCTAATCTAAGGGAGGTTAAATCAAGTTCCATAGGTGTAATAGATTCTTTATCATATAAAAATTGGAAAGGAGTATGACCAATACTAGTTTTGGTGGTGGTTTGGTCTGCCCAAAGTGCATATGTGAGTAATGTGTTCCATTGATGGGATTTATCATTTAGAATCTTAACCAGATTTTTATTTGTGGACTGAGCTTTCCCATTTCCTTGTGGATAGTAAGTGGATGAAGTAAAATGCTTCACCCCAAATTTATTTAGAAATTGGTTAAATTTTTTAGATATGAAAGTTGGCCCATTATCACTGATAATTTTTATCGAAAGAAAAAAATGAGAGAGTATATTAGATTCTAAGAATAAGATTATCTATTCATCCTATGCATGTTTGAGTGGTACAGCCTCAACCCACTTAGTGAAGTAATATGTTGTTAATAGGATAAAAATGTGTACAGTAGAATATCAAGGATTGATGGGACCAATGAAATCTAATCCCCATTTAGAAAAAGGAAAATCAGGAAGAACTAGTTGTAGAGGCATGGAAGATAAGTTTTCTTTACCTGCAAAATTCTGACATTCATCCCAAGACTATGTAAATTTGTAAGAATATTTGAATATTGAAGGCCAATAATATCCTATTCTCATGATTTCGTATGCAATGGATTTTGCAGAAAAATGACCACCAATATGAATACCTGAATTTGTTGATCCATGAATTTGCTTTAAGATTGTCTAGGTTGTTGTATTGTCTACACAACATACCACAAATCCATTAGAAGTTATGTGGAAAAGAGAAGTACCTAAGATTATATACTTGGAGGCTTCAAGACGAACCCTACTACGTTGATGGTATTTAATATCATCAAGACATTTTTTAAATTGCAAATAATAAATAATGTCATTGAACCAAAGATGTTCTGCTAAATCAATATTTTCATGTTCAACAAGAAAAAATGTAGACAAAGTATCCTCATCATTTTCAGAAGAAACACTTGGTTCAAGATGTTGATACAGATGTAAGGCTAGATCGCATCCCTTGATTCTGTGATAAGGTGTTATCGTGAAACCATTTTCTTGTATCCTAGCAAGACAATGTGCAAGTTTTCCTAAAATATGTTTTTGAGTAAGCAAAAATTTAATAGCAGGAAAGGGACTTTTACCTGTGTATGATTGCCTAAGATATAATGGTGAAAAATTTCAATAACGTTTACAAGAGAATAAGTATGTTTTTCAATCAAATTATATTTAAATTCATCGACTGATAAAATTTGTCTCATGTAAGCTATGGGTTGGTCATTATTTTGATCATCTATTTAAATAAGGATAGAAAATATCGCTTTTTCAGTAGCATTGGTATAAATAATGAAATCTTTTTCAAAAATTGGTTTCGCCAAAACTGATGCAGAGATAATTTCTCTCTTGACTGCTACAAAATCCTTTTCGGTATCATTGTTCCATAAGAATGATTGATCTTTCTTAAGCATGTTATGAATTGGTTTTACCATTCTTGCAAAATTGGGGATAAATCTTCTAACAAAATTGATTTTTCCCATTAAAGAATGAATTTCATTTTTAGATGAAGAGGCTTGAAGATTTTGGATTTTGATAACTCTCTCAGGATCAATACTAATTCCTGAATTAGAAACAATATGACCAAGAATTGTACCTTGTGTGACACAAAAATTGATTTTGTAGGGTTCAAGGACATTTCAAACTTTATGCAATGCAAGAAAACTTTTCTAACATGATCAAAATGATATTATCAGTTTTTGGAATAGTCAGTTAAATCATCAAGATATATTTGAATAATCTTATTGATAATATCATCAAAGGCTATTTGCATAGCCCTATGAAAAGTATCACCTGCATTTATTAGACCTAAATTAATTATTTCATATGCAAAGGTGCCCCAACAAGTAGTGAATATGGTTTTGTAATTATCGACCCTCTTGACTATAATCTAATTATAACCTAAAAAACCATCAAGAAGGGACATCATTTGTGACCCTTCCACTTGCTGCAAAATTAATTCCATATTTGGAAGAGAAAAATTATATTTTACACTTGCCCTTTTCAAAACATGGAAATCAACACATAATCTGATATCACCATTTTTCTTTTGTACTTGGACAATATTAGATACCCACTCCAAAAATTTTACAGGAAAAATAATGTGAGCATTAATCAATTTTTCAACTTCCTTTATGATGGGAGATTCCAAGGTAGGATTGATAGGTCTTTGTCTTTGCCTAACTGGTTTCACTTCTTCCTTAATAGGAATATCATTTTGAATAACATTAGGATCAAAACCGCGAAGATCCTCATATGAACAAGAAAATACATATTTGAATTCACATAATAACTCCATGAATTTTTGTTTTTCCTCTTCTGAATATTAGGCTTTGATTTTCAAAGTCTTTGGGTTATCATGAGTTCCAATATTCAGCGAAACAATATCACCAATTTTTATTTTTGACTCCTCTTATTTATATTTCTTATTTGTAACATCACTACATGAGAATGAGCTATCTAGAGGAGTCATTCCTTTAGGAAAAATATTTTCTTCCAAAGATATAATTTCCTTTCGTTTAATAGGCTCAATCTGGAAGAAAACACAAATACTTTCGTCATCAAGAAAAACTTGCCATGATTCTACATTATTCGACAAATGTGGATGATACAAAGACATGAATGTAAAATCAAGCCTCTGAGGCAACAATTGCCTTGTAGGACTAGCTACAAAAACAACAAGCCTATCAACCATTGAATTCATGTCTCTCCTATTATGTGTGATGTTAAAAGATACAAAAATTGAAATAAGATACTATATTGCAAGTGAATATCTCTTAAGCAACTTGTTTGAGGGGGTATATATTTTTCTAACCATATTCACAATAATCTCTAACTCCCCAAACATGGTAATATGATAGAATCTAATATTAAAATCATTTTCAATACCAATGATCAAGGCTTCAAACTAGCGATATTGTTTGCAAGAAAAATCTAATCTCTAAGAAATTTTTTGAATCTTTTCAACAAGAGAATACAATATTATATCTGCACCATTACCCTAACTTGAACAAGAACAATCAAATCATGTGCCACATTCCATCTTTGGGCTCTGCAGAGGGTAAAATAGAATCATTATCTTCTTCAAGAAAGAGGGTAAAATAGAATCATTATCTTCTTCAAGAAAAATAGAATATACACCTAGGTCTTCCTCAATATAATTTACATGAGGTTGTGGAAGACTCTCAATATAAGGCGAGATATGTCCTTCCTTGGAAACAATGATTTTATTTCCATTCATAGTGAGGGACTTGTGTGATACATCTAAAGAAATGTACCCACCAATCAATACCTACCAATATCTTCCTAAAATAATAGAATAATTGCCAATGGGTATGTCTATCACTTGAATGTTGTAGGTGGTTCTTATTTCTGGATGAGCAAACAAGACTAATGTCATGTCTTTGATTTCACCAATTGTAGTTTGTTTCTGACTATTATAGGAAATCATTCTCGTTGAACTCTTGTTTGTGCATGAAAGACCCAATTCTTCCATGATAATATTTGAAATAACATTGGGACCTGACCCACCATCAATTAGGAAGCAGTGGAGAATTGTGTCCATTATCTTTACAGATACATAGAAGGGAGGATTTTAACATAAATCCTAGGATTATAGACACCTACTTTATATATATACATTCATTCTTTACTTGTCTCTTTAGATAAACTAGCATTTGTGAAAGCTTTACCTTCCATAAATTATGTCCGATGCATTTGTTTCTCTGGAACGATAACCATATCTAGTAAATATGCATCTACTTTAATTGCAGCTAGATTTTTTAGAATATTATACTTGGAAGAAGCAGGAGAATAGGTAGAAACCTCTGAATTTTTGCACCCTTGGTAACTTGAGGGTTTGTTTGTTGAGAGGATGAACTTGGGGAAAAAGTAGTCTTGGGAGGATCACCCTTGCCTTTTTTTTCATAGGATTTATTTATGGTATCAACCATCATAACATCCTCTTCTAGAGCCCAATCTACAAAAACAATAGTTGTATCATCTTTTTTTCCAAATATTTGTTCTCTTTCCCTCTTTTTGTCCTCACAGGTGTTGGCATTATTGATTGGGTGTTGTCATTGATAGCAACATGAGTCAAACATATACAGTAATAAGAGAAAAAGGAAGATCACCTTGGGGCAGAGGAAGATCACCTTGCAGTAGAAGCAATTCATAATCAATGTTGATCAAAATAGGATCAACAATGATTCTATGTTCCTAAATCTCAGGAGAGATAGCGGGGAAAGGATACACATGGAGAATTAGAGCATGGAAAGGATGAAGGAAATCTCGGAAGGGAGAGTGCATTACAAAAATACTATCGGGATTGAAATCCTCACAGTAAAACTCCAAAATACTCATGTCCATTGATGTAGTTCTTAGGACAATCATGGACCATCAGATCACGCAAGAGCTGGAGCCGAAAAAGAAAAACCCTTCGTGAAGGATCCTAGAAACCTAATCATCCATTCAATATTGAGGAGTAATCACAACTGTTATATTAGTTCTGGATCTATCCTGATCGTCAGATAGAACCAAGTGGAATTATAGGATAAGTGAACCCCATAAGACATGAAGTATTGAAATATTTGAAGTCGTGAAGTGAACATTGACCATCATATCTCATGGAGAAAATTTGGGTCATTTCTTAACCGTCGATGATGAAGTGGAAGGATAGGATAAGCAGGACCAAAGGTACAAAGTTCTGAAATCCAACCAACCATTATATTGAGGGAAAAACATTGGTATGAATACGAACCATTAGATCAAGCATGACTAGAATAATTGTGGAGATCAACTCGGGGTGATCCTGATTGATGAATATGGAGGTAACATGTGGCCACTACTAATTGGTGTTCGTAGGAATATATTAAGATTGAAGTGGAGAAGAGTTGTTTTAACACTCTGAAAACAGAGCATCGAAACATAATATTCCACTTCGATATCGTTTATTCAATGTCTAGAAAGGTAACATGTGGTTACTATTGATTGGTGTTCATAGGAAGGTATTCAGAGTCCAGTGGAGAAGAATTGTTTTAACACTCTAAAATCATAGTATTCAAACAAAATATTCCTCTTCAATACCCTTTATTCGATGTCTAGAAAGGTAACACATGGCGACTATTGATTAGTGTTAAGAGGAAGGTATTCAGAGTCTAGTGGAGAAGACTTGTTTTAACACTCTGAAATTAGAGTATCGAAACAAAATATTCCTCGTCGATACCCTTTATTCGATGTACATAAAGGAAAACACATGCTGACTATTAATTGGTGTTTGGAAGAAGGTATTTGGAGTCTAGTGGAGAAGAGTTGTAATAACACTTCGAAATCAGAGTATCAAAAAATAATATTTCATTCGATACCATCCATTCGAAGAGCTGAAGAATGTGGAAGTGGCATCCCTCCGAAGACAAAGAACTGAATAATATTCCTTTTGAGCTAGGATGAGAGACGTAGTAAGAAAACTGAGTAACACATTGCAGTAGGACCATGTTAACAAGGACATGTGGCCAAATTAGATGGTAACAAATGTCAAAATTCATATGGCACATAAGGTCTCTGAAAGTCACAAATAAGGATGACATGTGGCACACACACTACGGGTCCACATCATCATTGGTGACATCATAATGACACGCCACTCCAAGATTAAAACCTCCAGTGAAATCGACCTACTTCAGAGTTATAATAACTCAGATTCTCAGAGTCATGAATCGTCGAAGTCCTGGAGTGAATGAAAACCATCCACCTCAACTAAATATTAAGTCAGAACCTTCAATCATCTAAAATCCAAAGTTCAATGAAAAATGTGGTGGTATAGATAAGACCATCGGTCATAAGGTTAGATCAATGATAAAATTTTAGAAGTGCAGATTAAGTAGTGTAGACGTTAGCGAGGAGGAGATAGCACGTTTTTGATCTAGATCATTGGACAATTTAGATACGTGGAAAACACCTAAACCACGTGTGCAATGGTAAAGTGTTAACAAGCAACCTGGTTGGGTTCGCTCTGACCGTTTATATGAAAAATAAATTGCAATCATTGGATCTATAGTTGATAATATAAAAGTGTGATTAAGACAAGGTCGTTGTATCAAAGGAGGAGGAAGAGATAAATGGATAAGATCTCATCACATTGCAAATTGTGCAAGGATTAGACCAGACCATTGATCTGAGAAATTCAGGAGTAATGCTAGCCATTGGATTAGCCAACATGATATGTAACCACTTCAGTAGGTCAAACTCTGGAAGAATACAAGGATTGCAAATGTTGAAATCTCCAAGGTCGAAGTACTGGAGGACCTGGTTCCAACACCGGTCATGTGATAAGGTAAAGAAGATAATGAAGAGGCGCTAGGAGAAGCGCTTAAATGGATAATCCCATGGTTTTGATCCCATGGACATTTGAATATTTGGTTGAAGAAAGTGCCTTTGTAGAATGTGATTTATGTAAACAGTTAAAGGCCTATGGAGTAATTTGACAAAATTAACGCCATAACGGTACTGAGAGTCAATAAGAGCTCGAATTTGAGCTATTGGAGAACTGGGGATGCAACAGAATCATGGGAACAATATAAGGAGTTGATCCATAGCCATGATCAACTCATGAGGATGAAATTCAAATCAATATTAGTCTTCTAATTAAATTGAGAAACTTACATGCCCCCCGGGGGGCAGCTCAATTGGCAAGTGCCGTGAAAATGAAGTTCCATGAGGTTTCGAGTTCAATTCCCCCTGAATTACCTTGTGTGCCGCGTAAGGGGCATCGTGGGAACACCTGGAGGTTATAGTGGTAGCGGTTGGATAACACGGCCACGTGTAACGCGAGCACGTGCCCAACTAGTTGCTGATT
>SNQJ01S0022532.1:126920-154928 GCA_010110895.2 Picea sitchensis
CCGACATAAATAAAATAACATTACTAATCTAATATGCCCCAATTAAGTGGTAATGAGCCAATATTAGGGCTTAACAGCCTTGATGCAGTTACATATAAAAGGTTGTCAATCATTGATCTATACATGGTGTGATATGCCTCTTGTGATTCATCATCCTTACTCAGTTTGCACCCTGTTATCATGGGAGTACTGACAGTCTTGCAATCTTCCATATTGAACTTCTTTAACATATTTGTAATGTATTTTGTCTGAGAAATAAATGTGCCTTTATTTGACTCGGAGATTTGCATACCTAGAAAGAAGGGCAACTCACCAAGCATGGGCATCTTAAATTATTTTTGCATTTTCTTTGAGAACCTTTGACTCAGATCATCAGAGTCACTTCCAAAGATGATAACATCTATATAGGCCACAATGATAATCATATTTCCATTTTATTCTTTGATGTAAATATTTCTTTATGTAGTTACTCACTTGAATCCTTTCTATTTTAGGTACTTATCAAACCTTGAGTACCAAGCTCTAGGTTCTTTCTTCAAACCATAGAAGTCTTTCTTTAGTTTTCACACATAGTCCTGATTTTCTAAAAACTAAAATCCCTCAGGTTGTTCATTGAATACTTCCTCTTCCAGATTTCCATTTAGAAATGCATATTTAACATTCATTTGATAGACTTTGATACTCTTGTAGATTGAAAATTCCAGGAAGATTATAATGGATTCCAGTCTAGCTACTGGAGAAAAAGTTTCATCAAATTCTACCCCTTCAACTTGAGCATATCCTTTACATACAAGCCTTTCCTTATTTCTCACTACTTTTCCATCTTCATTCAGTTTGTTCCTAAAACCCACTTGGTGCCAATTACATTCTTGTCTTTTGGTCTAGGAACAATCTCCCAAGTTTTATTTTCTCATTTTGATCTAATTCTTCACTCATAGCATTAACCCAGTTTTTATCTCGTTTATCTTTCTCAAAGTTCTTGGGTTCTATTTTAGATAGTAAAGACATATTTGCATGTCCTCGCTATCTTATCAATTGTCTTCTTGTTTGGACACATTGTTTTTTCTCTCCAAGAATCAGTTCTTCAGGGTGGTTCTTTTGAACATATCTTGAGGGGGTCTTTGTGTCTTGTCTAGGAGTTTCCTCTTCTTATTCTTCTTTTGCATTATCTTCCTCAAAATATTTCTCTTCTTCTTCTTCCTCTGCATTATCTTCCTCATTGTCTTTCACTACATAACTATATATTTTTATTTTTGGCTGGTCATTTGTTTGCATCTTGATCCTCCCAGGATTTTCATCATCTGCTCTTATATTTTCACTTTCAACAATTTTGTCTAATATCAGATTTAAACATTTGTAATCTTTTCTTTGAGAGGAGTACCCAAGTAAAATACCTTCATCACATTTGGAGTCAAACTTTCAAAGTTTGTCACCATCTCTTTTTATGTAGCATTTGCTTCCAAAAACCTTAAGGTCTTTGAAATTTGTTGGCCTTCCTTTCCAAAATTCATATGGATTGTTTTCACTATTAGCTCAGAGTTTTGATCTATTCAAAATATATAAAACTGTGTAGACTGCATCCCTCCAAAATGTATTTGACACTTTATCTTGATTTAGCATAGTTCTGTCCATTTCTTGTACAAACCTATTTTTCCTTTCAGACACTCCATTTTGTTGAGGAGTTCTTGTATATGAGAAGTGTATTTTTATTCCATCATCTTCACATAATTGATTAAACTCATCTGAGGTGAATTTCCCTCCATTACATGACCTTATGCATTTGATATTCAAATCTGTATCATTTTCAACTAATGCTTTGAATGCTTTAAACTTCCCAAAGTCTTATGATATATTCTTGAGAAAGGATACCTAAGTCATTCTGTGTAATAATCAATGAACAATATGAAGTAATGGTTACCTTGCAAACTTTGTGATTTTGTTGACCCACAGAGATCAATGTGGATGAGTTCCAATGGTCTTGATGTTGAATATTCATTGGTTCTGAATCTCACTCTTGTTTGTTTCTCATGTTGAAAATGTTTACAAATTGGGTTTGAGGGCCTGATTATTTTTTGCATGCCTCTCAATTCTTGGTTTTTACTGAACTTGACTAAGTTTTAAAATATTAAATGTCCCATTCTCTTATGCCTTAACCAACTTTCATCTGTCTCTCCCACACATCATACTTATCTTCCAATTTTATTTAGAATATATACATTGTTTGGAGTTTTGATTGTTGTTTCTACCAATCTACCAATGTCCTTTTTTCTTATTCTGCATTCCTAGGAATTAAACAGGAGAGTGTGTCCCTAGTCACACAACTAGCTGACAGTGAGAAGGTCATGCTTTAAATCTTCAACTAGCAGAACGTTTTCTGCTATGGATTTCTGACTTCCAAGGATGACTTTACCTTTCCCAATTATCTTGGCATATTTATTATCTCCAAATGATTTACACTTCCTCCCTTCTCTCTCTTTAGCATAAGATTTTTTTTTTTATCACCAGTCATATTCCTTGAGCATCCAGTGTCTATGTACCAATATCTTTCTTTGTTTTGAGCATGCATTGCTAAATCACATTCTTCCTAAGAATTCTTCTCTTGTTTCTTCCTTCAGAATCTGATGGTATTGTTGAAAACAGTTTGTTGGTAAATGGGGGCCTGTATCCAAATTTTTCAATCCTGATCTTTGTGGAAAAAATTATGGCATTTATAAAATTCAATATTGTAGTTAAACAATGGAGAAAACGAATTCATGTTTCTGTTTTCAACAGGATTTTTGAATTTTTTTTTTCATATAATCATTTCTTGGAGCATTGTACATGCCTCCATTTCTTCTTTGGTCATTTCTTGGATGTTCTCTATAGTCTATTGCCTCATGTCCAAAATAGTTACATGAAAAATAATTTCCAAGAAACAGATATTCATACCTTTTCATAGTAGGTCTTCTTGGTGTCATCACCTTTCTGGATTCTTTCTTCTTGTGAAGGACAACTGGCTTCTACTGATCAGGGTTTGCTTCATTGGTGTTCTCATTTCATTCAGTGGGGTTGTTTAGTTCCATAACATAGATCTGTGGTTCTTCCTTGGTTCTCTGTAGTGTGGGGTTGGGATTGTAACCAAATGAATGGTGATCTTTGATTAATGAGCATATTGTCTAACATCATGTAACTTTGTTCAAATATTTTATTGTTGGTCAACTCAGCTATAAGTACAACAATTTCCTTCATTAAGGAAACATTTTCTTTTTCAAGTTTCTCACAATATTCTTGTTTGTTTTGCAGTTGACTCGTTATTTCCTCTTCAACTTTCTTTTGTTCTTCCAGTTGAGAACCGAGATTAGAATTATGTGACAATTTTTCTTTCAATTTTCTATTATTTATTCTGAGACTTTCTATTTCATCTAGGGCACAAAATAATTTTCCTTCAAGATCAACATCCACATCATCGTTTTCTCCAATATCTGGGATGATTTTATTGTATCCATCTTCATTGGACTCAGTTTCTTGGACCATGAAGAGAACATTATCTTCAACTTCTTCATCACTTTCATAATATGTGTAGTAATCCTCTTTGGAATAAAGGTTCTTCTTTTTCTTATGGAGGTATTTGTTCCTTTGACTGTTACCCTTCCTTCTTTCATTGGGGTTGATTTTTTATTTATCTTTGTTATCCCTATTCTTATTATGAGGACATTTAGCAACAAATTTTCCATCTCCACCATAATCAAAACATTTGAAAGGAAGCATACCTTTATATTTTCCAGTTCCTTTTTGGATCATTTTTACAAACTTGGCTTCTTAAGTATCATAATCATCATTTCAGCTATCACTTGATTTTTATTTTCTTCTATTAGTCTTGTTTGAGGCTTTGAATGTTGCTTACTTTTTAGGTGCTTCTTCTTGCCCTATTCACATCTCATAGGATGTAAAAATTACATGCAATTCATCCATTGTTAATTTGTACAAATATTTTCTATATTCAAGAGATGATATCTTAGGACTGAATCTCATAGGAAGTGATCTGAGTACTTTTTACACAATAAATTTTTCATCAATTGTTTCACCTAAGCCTCTGATGATGTTTACAATTCCATCCACATGAAGAAGATAGGTTGCAATGTTTTTTTTTTCATTCATATTTAGGCTTTCAAATTGACTCTTATGAGTTTGTATTTTTTCTTGATTGACTTTATCATCTCCTTCATAAGTGTTCTTCATTTTATCCCACAACTCTTTTTGTAGATTTGCAATTCATAACTTTGGTGAATTCTGATTTTGATAATACTTCCAAAATTCCATTCATGACTTTTGAGTTATTGTCATTGAGCTTCTTTGCACCTATGTCAAAAACTGAATTTTTTGGAGTTTCATAACTATTCTTGATTGATTCCCAGACATCATATCCTAGTGACTGTAGATATACTCTCATTATGATGCTCCATACGGCATAATTTGTTCCATCAAATTATGGGAATTTTCTTAAGGATAGCCTCTCTTGTTTATCCATGTGATTTGTTTGGATCTTCCTTCCAATGGTTAGATTGTTGTTGAAGCAACCGGCTTTGATAGAATTTTTTGAAATGTTTGAGAGTATCGAGAGGGGGTGGGGGGTGGGTGAATCAATACTGTATAATTTTAGCAATATTTATTCTGATATGATTTTAAAACATAGTTAGGATTTATAATTATAGTCAATTATACTATAAATGTACTCATCATAATCATAGAAAATGTTCAACACATTTACACATATAGAGGTGGAAACCCAAATTGTGAAGACCTTACAAATATTTATAAATGAATATAAATTCATGCAAGAATAACTGTCAATGAGGACACCAATCCTCTGTAGGCACCAACCTGTAAATGGATGAGGAAACTAATCCTCTGTAGGCACTAACCTACAAACAAGAACCAACTTGTAAATGGACGAGGACACCAATACTCTATATGCACAAACCTACAAACAAGCACCAACCTGCAAATTGAGCTTCAACTCAATCTTTCCTTGCTCCACTCTGCCACCCTTAATTTTGAATTTGTTCATGGGAAATTGTTGTGTTGCATTTGTATTATTCTTCTTGATCTAAAAAAATATTTCAAAAGATTCCAGAACAAAGTTACATCTGTATAGAACTATCATAACTGCACCAGATCTTCTTAAATTTTGTTATTCTTATTGTAATTTGTATGCCTTAATTAAGCTCTTGTTCATAAAAATTACTCCTCTAAATTTTATGTCACCATACCTTTCATTCATTTCCCTGGAATTTTCAATGCACAGAACATGTCTTCAGTCCCTTAGAATGTCCATAATTCCATATTCCTTATTTCTCTATTTTGTCATTAGCCCAAAATCACCATATTGACTCTCCTTAGTTTTTACTTCATCTTCATAGTCACACTCCTATGTGTTCACTATTGAACAGGTTATCTCAGAGCTCTCTATTATTCACCTCACACAACTTTTCTTCATCTTCGTTATGCATATACATGGTTTCAATTTAATTTTGTGGATTTATTTTACAATGAATGCAGACCTGATTCATCCTTCGAGCTGACCAGAGCACCAAATAATCATTGGAATTTTTGCACGGATTGTGAGCCCCTCGGGGATTATTTTATTTTGTTACTTAAGTTGGCCCAATGGGCATAGAACCATGTGTAGGGGACCACGAGATTTATCATGGGGAGGGTGGGGGGGGGTATACCCTTGACCTGGATATCGAGGTAGGGGGTTGCAATAAACTATAAGTTGACATGTGTCTTTTCATTCGAGAATATATTGAAATTGTGAGGGGTGGGGGACTTTCTATTAACCAACGTGCTAGTTGGTTTCCCACAATTTGATGAGAGTTGTTGATATCCTCTCCCGACGGATGAAAATATCTCCATCGCCTGATCATCTTCTTTAATATTATTTCCAATGTTCTTGGTGTGGGCCACATGATGCTAACACAAAAATTGTCCTATTGAGTTTAATCCAATGAAACAATACACAAATTCCCTAACATGTAATTCTATGAAATCACATGTACTTGATGACATTTAGAACCCCTTTTTCCTTCATTTTAATTATTCACATCTAACCCAATGAGTCAAAATGCCCACTACCCTTCAAAAACTAATTTTTCTATCTAAAAACAGGGCATGAGAAAAAATAATTCACCTTAATAAAATGCACAACATAGAGTGCATGAGGATACTATGACTAAAATGAAAAACATGTTTCCTAGAGAGTTACCGGTGTTTGAAAATTTGACATACCCAAAAGAATTGAACTATTCTTCTTGTGTGAGTTACAAAATTGCTAATTTGGACTCTAACCATGATTTTATTAGAATTGACTATCTTCACTAGAATGCACACCCAACCTTCATTACAAGGACAAATTGAGTGTTTCAATTTATAGAGTGAGTGTTTCAATTTGATTCCCGAAGATGTGAAATCATAGAAGAAGACTCAAGAAGATCGGTTGCAGCAACAACAAGAAGACCAAATAACATATACATCCTAGAAAAAGAGGAGAGAAAGAGGATTGAAGTCACACAAAAGAGCTCCAAGGACTATAACAAGGAAGGAAAGGATAAGAGGATGAAAAAGGAAGGTAAAATACTATTGAGCAGCATGAGTTTAGGGGGAGCATCCCCAAAGATAAGACTTACACTTTTCCATTGATTTCAAAGGGGGAGAGAAATATCAGGAGCATGATGATAGGGGGAGTATGATTTTTTCCATCAATGACAAAGGGGGATATTGTTGAATGGTGTTTTCATTGATGTCAAATTCATTCATTGGTGATCAACATGAAGAAGTGTATGGTTTACTTGAAGGAGTCTTCAAAGTGGTTCCCTTATGGCGCAGCTTTCAGCATGGCCCTCGTGGGAAGATGTTTTGAATAATACTACAAGAATCCCCGGAGGTGTGGTCAACAATCCTCTATAGTAAAGTTAAGAATCCTACAGATGTCCAAGATCAAGATTTCAAGATGGAGACTGTTGAAATTATTATTTGTGGTCGATTTGGATAACCTATATTTGAGGGAGTTTTTACCCTACATAAATAACTCAAATGGAAGAAAAAGTTACATGGTTTTAAATATTATTCTGAGAAATTTCCAACATTATATGTAAGTCCCTCTAATGCCCTAGGAATGAGGAGATATGGATTTTTCCATCCAACAAACTAGCCAAAAAATTGAGGTCATCTCAACCAATTTTTTTTGGGACACAATTACTATAAATACATGACAAATTTTTTCATTTTTTTTAGAAACCAAGAAAGAGATCAAGTCTGAGGTGCCCACAAGGTGTTTGGGGTGCCTTTTGGTGTGCAAGGAAAGTCTAAAGGCTTCTCTTAAGGTATTTCTTATTCTCAAGTTATTTTATAAGGTTGTGATGTTGTCGTAAGGTTGTGATGTTATTGTATGATCTGTTATGAAGTTGTGATGTTGTCATGAGGTTGTTGGGGTTTATATGTGGACCCATGTGGACCTAGGATCTCTATGTGGACCTAGTTTGTGAGGCTCATATTTTGGATATTTTGGCACATGAGTTGAGGTGTATCCTTGGAGATATTGGCCCAAGTTTTTATGTGGTTGTTAGTTTGTATATGTGGACCCATGTGCACCTAGGATCTCTATGTGGACCCAATTTTATTATGATGATGTATCAATGATAGTGACAATGACAATGATAGTGATAGTGACAGGTTGATTATTTTATATACATATTTGAGGGTGGAAGGAAGGGACAAGGAAAGGGGTTTGGAGCCTCCTTCTAGTTGGAATTGGATAATATAGGGAGTTGTAGCTTCCTTTAGGTTGGTTCTTGTAAATCAAGGGGTTGGTGCCTCCTTCCAGATGCAGCTAGAGAATATTGGAAGTTGTAGCTTCCTATTAATGTAATATTGTTATTATATAAGAAAATCAGTTTGTGGTTTTCATCCATTTGGATGTCCACGTAAATATGTTGTGCACTGTGTATTTGTTCTTCTTCTCTCTATTGTATATTGGGATGCATTTATTTTATTTAAAAGTTAAAGTTTTTAAAAGGTGATAAATTGTAATTGATACTGATTCACCCTCCCCCCCCTCCTTAGTATCAACATAGACTACATAACAATTTCATAAAATCCCTTGAGATGTGTAATTATAGTGCAAGCCATACATTTTCTTAAATTTTTTAGATAAAGCTATGAAACATTCCTTGTATTTTTCAATTAGTGAATTTCAATCTATCTTATAGTGCATGTTGAATGTTTTGTTCATTTTGTAGAGTAACTCATCAATGGATCATTCAAACCAACCATTTGAACAAAATATTCATTGAAAAAGAGGTTGATGTATGCTAGCTTTATTTGGAGACCAAGGTCCATTTAGGTGTCCAACAAAGCTTTGGTGCAAACTAGTGCTAGAATTTTCAATCCCTATGACACAAAGGTATCATCCAAAACACATGCCAAAGACTAAAGTTAAGGGGTATATTGTAGTTTGAGAGTCTTACCATTCTAATTTATCATTAATTCATTACAAGAATATGCTATTGATTTGAAACTCCTTAACAACATAGTATATTCAAGTTTATATCATTCAATAGATCTAATCCAATAGAAAGTAAATGGATTTATTAACATATCAATCATCCATGTAAAGGAATACATGTTGATCATAACAATGACATTACAACATCACAAAATTATGCAACCACAGAATAGTTCTAGTGACAGCTAGACAAAGAATAGTCAAGGAGATAACCATTGTTCCTAGCCTTAAATTCCTATGTATACATTCTTCCTAGTGATTATCTTTGACTTTGTCAAACTAACAAAATCAACTAGATTCATAAATACAATCCATTCTATAACCTAATTACTAGTCGAAATAGACTGTAAAATAAGGGGTATTTTCCATCTTCTGCACAACTAACTTTGACTCCATGTGGTGTGGCTAAGGTTTTACAAGTATCATGATTACTTCCTTATTGACAATGCACATTATTCAAAAATGAAGGCGCCAACAAACCCCAGCCACACATGTTCACTCTCCCTTGATTCAACACTGCTACTATGTTCCACTTTATTCTTATGTATTCCCTTCAAATGAAGAAACCAAAACTAGCACCAATTCTAAGGCATGAAATTGAAACTCCCTAAAAGTTTCCAACTTGATGACATATTTCCCCAATAAAATCAAAGCCTTGGTAATGAAAACTTGGCCCTTCTCATTATTTATCTATGTGGATTATATTTGTAGAATATAATGTGAGGTTGGGGCTTCATCCTGTTGGATATAACCTTAGACAGGATTTTATATATCATATTATAAAGTGAGATTGGTATATATTTGTTCAAAGAATTAGTCTTATCTTCCTTGGGTACGAGAGTGAGGAAAGTGGAGTTAAATGCGTGGAGTATTTCTTGTGAGGATCTTAAACTTTCCATCGCTTTTTATACATCTTCCCCTACCACAACCAAAAAAAATTGAAAAAAACCTATGGTGAACCCATTTGGTCGTAGTGACTTTTCAGTTTCCATTTCCATGATTGTTCTCTTATCTTCTTCTAGATCGTCTTCTCTCATAAGGTCTATGTTTAGTTATGGATTACCAACTGTGGAATTTGGTTTAAGATGGAATTCATGGCTTGATGTCTATCTACCTCTGGCTTTGAAAGGAGATAGAGGTAATGATATCTAAGCTTCTCTCTATGGCCTTCTAGTTTTTATCCATTGTAACTTTACAAGGAAACGATTTTATTATGGTGTCTACAATTAATCATTGAGTTTTGGAAGAAGTTGATGTTTATGTCTCCTTCTTTGAGCGATCTAATTCTTGAATTTTGTCTCCAGATATTGTCTTCTTTCTTCACGTTTAATTTTATATATTCTTTCAAATTTTCCTCTATAAATGTGAGTTATTCATTCCTACCTTCATTGATGATGTTACTTTGAACATCTTCCATTTGGGTTTCCAGATCACATTGTGCTTGAATTGTTTTTCAAAAGACTACTTTGTTCCAATTAGCTTTAGTTTGGACTTTAGATCCACTTCCTTCCACCAATTATCTATATTTTCTTTAAATTTAGGGTGATCAAGACAAAAGTTCTCGATTGTGAAGGGTCTTGATTTGGGAGGAATTGGACTCTCCCAAATTATACTTATGGTCCAATGATCAAATCTTGCTCCTGATAAGATTTCTAGTTCAAATTCATCTTCTGATTCATTGAGGAATTTTGATATTAGGAAGTGATCAAACCTTGTTGTTGTCTAATGTTTTCCAACTCTTCTATTATTCCAGGTGTGATATCCATTGTTGGTAATCATGTCCACTAATTACATTTCTATCATAATATTTTTAAAGATATCACTATCCTCTTCTAATCGTCTTATGTCTCCCATTTGTTCACTTAGTAAGATTATCATGTTAAGGTCACCTCCAATGATATAGGGATATTGACCTATTGTTTCTTCTATATTCTATAATCTCTATAGAAAATCTAGTTTTTCAAGAATGACATTAGGTCCATAAACATTGGTTATTATACCTTTCATTGTCACTCCAATATCTTTAAAAGTTGGAGAGATAGTGCATATTGAGGTTAGGAAGTTGTCTAGCACAATCACGGATGGATTCCACATAATGGCGAACCCTCAAAAGAATCCATCTGTGTTGATAACTATTGAGTCACAACATTTCCATCATCTTAAGGTTTGATTTTTCATTACTTCCCGATCACATTTGGTTTCTCGAATAATAAAAATAGTGGGTTTTTCTTTAATGATCTTGTTCTTGCATATTCTTTTCTTACCTTTTCCATTCACCCTTATGATATTCCATGATTTGATATTCATACTTAAACTTTGGGTTGTGTGATGAAGTATTTATCTAGTAAATATTAAACTTTTCTAAAATCTAATAGCTAGGCCCCTTCCTCCTGGATTTTTTCTCCCTAATTTTTCTTCCTCTTTTCTTTCTTCCCTACCGATTTTTTTTCTATGGGTTGAGCTATACAATTTTGATTTTTTTTTTTGTTTGCTAGTTTGTCCGTGACCTGCGGGACTAGCCTGTGGCTGAGAAACTACGACTCAGGGGCATCTAAGTCATCAAAATCACTAGGGGATCGCACCCGGCCTAAGCCACACCAACCCTTAACATGGTTGTATTTTTTTCCCCCGGGGGTTTCGAACCGGTGTCTTTAACATCACGGAGTGCCTTAACAACACACTCTGTCACTTACCGTCCTACACCTCAAGGAATAAAATTTTGATTCTTATCCCCAATTAACCTCCTTAATTTTTTGTGGATGAGCCAATCTTAGATTTCTCTTTCAAGAGTTCCTTTATGTAAAACTTGAATCTCTTCTTTTGATATATTTGTTAATATTTTTTCTCCACATATCTCAACAAGTGATAGAAGATGTCTCTCTTGCACGTCCATGTCCTCTATTTATTATAACTCTTCCTCTTCTAAATTGGATTGTATTCCTCCTCTCCCATCTCTAGGTCTACAATGACTTCAATATCTCCTTCTATTGGTTTTAGGTTTGCTTCATTTTTTCTATAGTTTGTCTCGCTTAGGGTAGCTACGAGAGGCATATTTTTCTTATCTACAGATACTTCATCTTCATATTTAACCTCCATGGAATCCTACTCCCTTGCTAAAGATTCTCAAATATTAGCCACTTTGGCGATATTATTGGTTACCTAGGTGGGGTGTTTTTTCCTGATTTAGGTTTGCTTGGCACCTTGAAAAATCCATCCACATCAATCCCTTCTTCATGCTTCTTAATATTGACTTTGGAATTTAGAATATATTCCCTAAATAGATGTCCATGCTCATGGAATTTCCTCCAATGGAAAGGAATTTTTATGTAGTATAGAGTTTGTAACCATCTTAAGTCTTGGAAGCTGATGCAAACGTATTTTGGGAGAGATCCTGAAATAATCATATAAACACAAATTCTTGTGTAGATTATATATCTACCTCTTTTTGTTGTTTCTGAGGTTTTGATGAAGCATCCTAGTGTGTTCTTTGTTCTCTCTAGAATCTCCTCACCCCAAAATTCTTGAGGTAGAAAATGCATCTGGATCCACTCTAGAGTTGTTATAAAATATTCTTATTCGGGGCTAACCTTCTATGTCTAGAACCTCAAATGTAAACCTGTTGAGTTTAATAAGTTTGGGCTATCCTCAAATACCATATCTCTATATTAAATGCTTGCAAAAATGGTTTTGAAAAAAACCTTGGACCCTAGGTTCATATGTACCTTGACCTTGGGATTCCATCTTGATTTTATCCACCATATTAAAGCCTTTTTTTTAGGGCCAAATCCCCATGAACTTGCATATCATTGCATGAAAATTCATGCAATGTGTGTAACCTCCAACCTTATTTAATGTGACTCCATACTTAAGGCTTTCAACCGACTTAGCTAGGCATCCTCTAGGTTGGTTATTTGTTTTTTTGATCAGATATGAAGTCCCAACCTCTATTTTCTATTGTTTTAATCCTATTTCCAGAGTCTTTGAGCTTCATTTTCTTACACCACCAATTTCCACAGCCTTACTCACTTCCCCTAAAAAAAATCCTGGAATGAGGGGAGATTCCATGTGACCCATGAGTTCTTTGTTTGTCATTGCCTCTGCCATTGATTCCTTCCTTGCCTCCTCTTCCATTAGTACTAATCCTATGTGCCTGCTCTGTTTCCTAACTCTAACAGTAGTGCTCATGTTTCCTCCATATAATAAAAAGTTATACTTGCCTTCGTATTAATTTTATTGAACAACACAATAAAAATACAAAAAATGTGCATTATATTATTTAATTTTTTCCTTATAAAAATTTAATATTTTCTCATTTTGTTTTTAAATTTTTGTGGTTTGATCATGAAAAAAAAACTATTTTTAGGGATATCAATATAGAATCATTTGATACAATCTCAAGACCTCGATGTGCAGGAACATCATCGTGTACATCCAAAACCTATCTACTTGAAATAACCCATTGGTGAACATTGAGGAGGCATATTTCCACTCTTGCGAGATGCCTTTGATAGCTGAGTCATTAACCTATTTCCTTATGTCTATGAAATACAAGATCTTAGACAATCAAAAGTAGTTTTAGATCATACTCCAAGTCCAAGAGATGGTTTCAACTAGTCACTAATATCCACTAGATATGTAGTATCCCCCTTGATGATTGTTGAAACTACATAAAGGAGTCATGTAGTATCCATAAACATCTAAATTTTAACCTCGTATATAAAATGTGGATATGAAAACCCAATTATAAATAATATAAACTTTTATTTTTATCCTGAACAACTCTTGATTATTCCATGTACACATCTAAACTAATGATGATTTGTGGGTAGTGGGATCCCACAATCCACATCCTTTAATTCCATCACCATAACCAACATAAATGTACTTCCTTGATCAAATCTGGCCAAGCCAGCCAAGTGAGCCTTCACCTTCTCACCTCCATGAAAATTTTAATGGAGTATCCTAATCCCTTTAAAGGCTTGATTATATGCAATACACGGGTTGTAAAAAACACAAGGTACCAAAAAACATGTGCTTGAAACCATGACTCTTGACCTAACTTACCTCCATGGCCAAAATAGACCAAACTTCTCTTAAATATAGGGTATCCAGGAATACCACATGCTCCCCCCTATCACCTAGGTTGTTTATACTTTACTGATGAGATTTCAAAATTGGGGTATCCATGCCTAACCAAGTATTATAGTTGTATACACATTTACATATAGTATTAATAAAATAAAATAAATGTGAACTCCATCTTGAAATTTTCATTCAATAATTTCACCATTGCTTCGAATCTAAGTAATCCCATCAACACTTTTTTTCATGCTTGACATGCCACTGTCACTTCCATATCTAACTCTTCCTCCTTAGACAACACATCATAACATTCCACGATCATCTCGTTGAGGAATTTAGTCAAACACTTTGCGTGCATCCCCAAAACTACACTTGGAACACATAAGGAACATACCCAAGAGGAAACCTTTCTCTAACCATTGCCATGGATTCCAACTCTACCACCCCACCGACCTTTCTCCCCAACATCCAACGGAGTTTTTAACTCATGGGGTTTTTCCTTCTCACAGAAAGAGTGCCAAATCATCAATTCCATTACAACAGACTCTCCTTCTCTACACGTGAATGACAATATTCCCTCATATATAAAGACATTCACATGACTTCATCTTTGATACCAATTGTTGGACTTCAAGCCTGCAAACAAAATTCATGAACAAAGACAAAAATAGAGAAATATAAAACATCACTCACAACACAACAAAGACGAATAGAAATGGAGGGAAATGGTAATCTTTATTGCTCATCCAACAATGGAGAAATGGATACAAGTTCCAAGAATATCCTCACAGGATTCTACATTTAACCAAGAGAGATATCAAGTATTTCTAGGCATACGAAAAGCCAAACGCTTGATAAACCTCCAATATAATGTAATGGAAAGGGTATGTGTTGTCACAACCCAATAGAAATGAACAAAATATTAAAGAGTTTCTTGTTTGAAATGATTGAAATCAAGTATGTGTTGAAGTGCTACACGATAGCCGTTGATAAATATCAACAATGTTGTTAAATGTTACAAGTGTAATAAGACCTTCCAGAAACCTGTTTCTCATAGCTACATGCTCATTATATCCATTCTCGAATTTAATTACACACTAGACCCAAATGTTCTAGAACTATTAGTAAAAAAGACAGGTTGTGAATCACCCACACCCATTTCATAATTTGCATGTATTTCTTTATACATGAGATCCCTTACTCAACTTTGCAATGTGACTTGAATCTTGCTACCCATGACAATTATGGATGTTATTTATCCAACCTATGTATATACATCCCGATGTGATCAATAATAAGTAAGATATGGGTGGGGGGTAAAGAGAGATAGAGAGGGATATTGAATACTAGAGATGTTCTATATGGTTATAAGGTCATGATTCCTGAACATGATAGAATACCTAGGGCATCGTTAAGTATCATGTCCATGCTTCAAATTTCCTTCAACATACATAATTTTGCTTGGGTATGCATTTGTCAAAGTTGTATAAAAGTGAAATAGGTAGGTAGAGATTCTGGTATACATAATGCATGGGTACATAGATTCAATATCGTGTAACTATGCATCAATCCAAATTTCATAACTCGTATTTCCTTGGTTTGTCCCTAGAATGCATTTTTGTACTCAATGTGAAAATTGAAAAGTAATAGCAATTGTTATTTTTGCAGACTTGTATTTCATTACAGAATATTTGTTTTTGAAAATTGAGTATGATAGGTTGTAGTAAAGGTTGGTAGGTTGATTCTAGGATATTTTTATTTCCAATTGTCATTAACTATAGTTCTTGGCATTCATTTCATTGAGGAACTCAACCTTGATTTTTACACTGTGAAAAAAAGGTCAATTCAGAGTATTTTTTCACAACATAACGTTTTAGTTGCCAGTTAAAAATATAGAATTGCAAGCAGGAATTTAATGGATAAACACACACTCTCTAGGTTGAATCACTCAATTTATCATTGTAATTAAGGTTGGGCATGCATTTTAGTGTAGTCAATTTTGGTAAAATCATGGTCAAAGGACAACTTGGAAGATCCATAACTTGCATAAGAATAATGATTAAACACTTTTGGTTATGGTAGCTTATCAAACACCAATAAGACCCTAGGAAGAAAGTTTCATTTTGATATTAGGACCCACATACACTCTACAATGTGGATTTTATTAAGGTAAATTATTTCTTCCTGTGCCTTGTTTTCGAATGACAAATTTTATTTTTGAAGTGCAATGGGAATTTTGACTTGCTAGATAAAATATGATTGTTTAGAACGAAGGAATAAGGGATGTTAGATGTTATAAAGTGCATGTGATTCAATTGAATTACATTTTAGAGTACTTGTGTGTTATTTCATGTAATTAGACTCCATGAGGAAAATTCTAAGTTAGTGAGGTTTTTATGAAATGTATTTTTAACGGATCTAACATATATCTTCCAACCACCATGATAGTTATGGTCATTACTTATTCATCCTATGTATATACATCTCGATGTGATAATTTGGAAATAATGTGGGGTGGGGGGAGGGTGGAAGAGAGATATTGAGTCCTAGAGATGATTTAGAGGGTTATAGGGTTATAAACCTCAAGAATGATATAAGGAGGACTAGGGAATCCTTAAATATTGCAATACCCCTATTTTCCCCAGTTTGTAAATATAACTATAACTGGCCAAGAGACTATGGTGGACTAAATATATTTGAATGTTTGATTTGATGAACCTTTGTATAAAAGGTTCAATGTATGAATTTTTTGTTATTAATAGAATTTTAATTTGAATATGTGTTGCACAACTACTAAAAGGGGGGAAGTTTTCAATGATAGACCATGGATATATGAGAGAGATGGTGAAGGTAAACCAAGAATGGTTGAGATGACCCTCACCATACCAATACCTACTGGGTGTAATTTCTCAATAGTCCTTTGACCCATAAATGAATTACTAGTCGGGTTGGTAGTTGGAAGGCCATCCTCAAGAGTTAATGAGGAGATGGGGCAGGGTACCCATCTGTGATGCTTCCAGGCCTAACTACGAGTGGGGGATTTAAACCCACAAAACCTTGATGAGGAAGGAAATAAATGAGGTAATTTGGGGATAGAGACAGATCTGTGAGATAACAGAGTAGATAAAACACTCTCCTGAGAATAGCAGTGAACAGACTTCAACTCTGAAGTTGAGAGGAAAACAATTTGAGCAGTAATCTCAATCTAGTTGTAATAAGCCATGGGAAACGTTTGGCTACAAGATGATAAAAAGGGTTGATGAGAGATTGAGGAAGTACTTGTGCATACCTCCTTGCTTGGAGAAAAGAAAACCAGTTGCCAAGTTCTTGTGGGAGGAGGAGAGTAACCTCCGTCCCTGACTTTTTTGGAGCAAGGAGAAAAAATCTCTGTCAGAGAACTGTTGGTTTATAAATATGCTCAATATATTACACTCATTTATATGTCAATCTAGGATTCGTAATCGAAAGATTTGTTACACTATATGTGATGAGAACAAGTAACCTACCTATGTCTGTTGTATCTAGCTCAAGCAGGAAATAATTAATAACATAACACTATGTTTATAGAATTTATGAATTCTTCACACAACTCTAAACTCATAAGATAAAACTAATAACAAAACTTCTCAAACAAACACTCAATTAAAAGCCTCTTTCTTAGGTGACAATTCTGTTCATTCCAGGATTATGAAATGGAGAGATGAACTTAAGATATTGTTCCCTGTAGCAATTGAAAACAGTAATCAACAATCCACTTTAGTCACTTTTAGATAGAAATCAATCATAGCTCTATTCTATTCAATCAAACCTTGTTTAGTACAGGAAACAACCAACATGATTGAGAGACTTCATTTTATGGAACATGAAGGTAAGAGATGAAGTCCTATGGTTCCTGTACCTACTAAGAACACCACAATTACAAACTCAAAATAATAACATTCACTTGCTTAGCAACCCCACACATCAGACTCTTATCAATTAAATGTTAACCTACAGATATGGAAAGGAAACTATCTACTCTGTCCAATGTCTAGTTATTCACACTGATTTAGAAGCAAGTGATTATGTACTAAACTTAAAATGTATTTGAAATCATTTACAACACACAATTGTTAAATGTTCACACTCACACAATCACACAAAACGTGTACATGGAGGTTTAAGTTGGATGGGACGGTGGGCCCTTGCCAAACCAACAAGGTACCTCTAAAGACATAGCAGACTAAAACGTTCTACTCATGCTCATTATTTGCACAACAGATCATTTGTATTCCTTCAATTTGTAGATTGAATCAATAGTTCATCATTTCGTACATTATGACAATATTTATCATTTTGTTCTTGCTACTTTCTTTATTACATCATTATTCATCCCCCTATCGCCTATACATCATCCCTTATAAATAAGGTGAGTCGTTACTATCAAGATATAAAGATAATTATCAAATAGTTTTAAAATATTACAATTGGCAATTCATATTGAATCTCTAGGGGTGGACTTCATCCTCATGACATGAAGTGCATGAGTGATGAAGTCTATCGTGATCTCAAAAACTACTTCAAGAGACTTTGATCCAACTGACTTCCTGGAATCTCCATCAGCATACTTGTTCAACATGTGAATCCTATAAATAAGGGTTTGGTACTAGATGAACACAGTTGAAACCATGAGTATCGGATCAGGCACAAAGGCAGTACTGGAACAGGCACAAGACTGGTACCATATGTAGTGATGAGTGTGTTGGTACCTGATGAAATTCTATGGGGGTACTGGAATAAATGTTGAGCGGGTAGTACCGGAATAGGTGGAACCTCGATACCGAAATAGGTGGAGAATTGGTACCAAAATAGACAGGGTAACGAATCCAGTGGGGTACCGGATCCAACGGAGTATCGAATCGTGCTATAGTTGCAGTACCGGATCAATGAGGTATGGGATCAAGTTTCTTAAGAGTCAAAGTGATTAGGATCATACATAATCATTCATTTAATCGAATTAAATCAAGAAAACTAACAAAATCATGCCTTAATCATAAGTTACCTCTCTATGCATATGGACGAGGTCATCAAGTGTATTTGTTGAGGAAACAGTCAATTGTATACACATAGCATAGGTAAAATAGGCTCAGATAGAGGTTAATATAGGACATTAGAAGTGTCAAAATGGAGATTCAACATTTCACCCATGCTAAAGTCATTGCATGTCCTCATGCAACAACATCAAAACTGATACTCGAAAATTTTTGCAAAATTGAATCATTCCCCATCATTTCTCTTGTTGTGGGATGTTAAGACCAGAATCTTCACTCCTAAGTTATTTCTTAATCACAGTGGTGTATTGTATCAACCGTAAGACTTTGTTGAGTTTAGCATATACCTCTTATTGTGCATCCTGTAACCTTAAATTATATTCTTTTAATTGTGCATTCTTTTATTTAATGTGCCTATCCAATACTTGGTACTCTGCGACTTCTTGTTTCAGCTTCCCAATATTCACTATCAATTGGTGTTTGCTCATATATTTGTCAGGATCAGATGTGGTTGTTTGATCAATCACCTCCTCTCGGGCTTCCTTCTCCTTTCTGAGACCTCTCAAGGTTTATGTCACCAACCACTCGGTCTCACTAATCATAGCTCCATAGCCACTTTATTTCTCTGGAGAATTCAAAATATCAATGGGCTCCCCTTGAAGAGAAGGAACATGTGGACGTGTTTTCTGCTTGGCCATGTTTCTGGTGGTCCTTCGTATAGGAAGTGAGACTTCCTCAGATTTGTTGATAGGGGTGGAAGTCTCCTAAAACAACTTCATCTTCTTCATCTTAATAATAGTTATAGGCCTGGACACTTGTTTCTCTTGTGTCGATTTTATTTTTATCTTGGAGGATCGAAGTGTGGGTTATGGAGTCTTCTCTTGCTAAACATTCCCTATTTCCACTCTGGAGGATTCAGGTGTAGGCTCTGAAATTTGTTTCTTTCTGTCCTTCCTCGTTTTGAGTTTCCCCTTGCTTCCACTTGTCATCTTAGGGGTTTCTCCTAACTCACTAACTAGTTCTTGAGGAGACACAATAACTGCTTGAGAGGTCTTTTCCAACTCCTTAACCGATTCTTGAGGGAGCTCAACAATTTCCTCAGGGACATCATGTGAAACTTCTTATTAATTTGTCTTCTTCCTCTTTCGATTCTTACTTTGTGCCAGTTTATCTTTAGGACTCAAGGCTGGACTGGGTACTTTAGACTGGGCAGGCTTCTCCTTCTTAGATGTGGTGGGCCCTTATAAGATTCTTTCTTCTGACATGTCCTCCTTTTGACCCTTTTTCTTGCTCTGAATGTTGAGGTCATGGGTCTTTTCCAATTTTCTAGTTGGCTCTGGTGATAACTCAATGGTTTCTTCAAGAGAACTATTTGATCGCTCACCTAGCTCAGATTCCTTCATCTTCTGTCTTTTAGCTTTTGGAATCAAGGTTGGACTTATTTTATGAGATTGGGAGGCTTTCTTCTTTCTGGATGTAGTAGGATCCCTTACAACATAATTTTATTTCTCCAATCCCTCAATAGGCTGGGATGGGATAGGTGTAACAGTGGCTTATTCACCCCCTAATTTATTCATTTTGTATTTCTTTTCCTTTTTGTTGGACCCCTCACTGTCTATTTCTGCTTCTTGTTCCTCTACAGATTTGGACATTCCTTCCTAAGAAAAATTTCGTTGGAGTAGTTTCTTCCAAATACTACCTTGTGTCCTTAAGGCATGGACAACAAAAAGTTTCATTAGGCCATGGTGATGGAGGCTAGTTTCAGGTTTCTTGGAAGATGATTTCACTCCTCTCACCATTTTATTTAAACTCATCCATAGGAAGTGAGGAAAATCAATTTGTGGCCCTCCTTCAAAATGTGATAAAAGTTTAAAATGGTATAGGAAGGTTATTGCATACATCCCTTCACGGGTGAGAAATATCTGCAAACTACTGAGTATCGTCCAATATTCTTCTTTGATGTAGCTTCGAGGAATTCCCTTAGTCCAATCAGGGTCTTGATGTTCTAGCCTGAGAAATTTTTGAAAAAGCTTCCTGTCAACGATCACCCCCTTGAAGTATTTTTCTCCAGACGAAGGGAGGCATGTAGCTTCTTCTATGGTGGCCTCTAAAATCATTAAATTCATATCTCCAAATTGAAAACTTTCTCCATCATATGTATGCGCAAAAGCAAGAGAGACTCCTTCGTGATAGCCTTTAAACTTATCCAAAAATGGGACCCAATCGGCATGTTCAAATCTTTCCCTGCAAGATTGATATTCTGGTGTTTCCCTGTATAATTGGAACATGGGCTCATGCCTATCGACCCCCATGCTAGATTAAAACAATTCTTAAGGTGTATGAGTCATGGACAGAGGATCGAGGGTTGAGTACCAAATCAGTGCAGACCGTTATGGAGTATTGGATCAGTGCAGACGGTGATGGAGTACTGGAAGAGGATAAGTATGAAAAATATATGAAGGCACGAGATCACAATGTGAATGCAGGTGGTGTGACAGTAGAAATGGTAAATAACACTCATTTGGATGGAAAATCCATCCAGAGGAGTGTTTATAAATTGAGATTCAGTTTACAACAATCACATCCAGGGTAATGATGACAAGGTAAGACAAGTCAAATTCATGAATAACTTATAGACTCGTATGAGAGTTGGTGTCAAACCATATTCACTAGAGTTTTGGATAATGATGACAAGAGACGTGGTCGTTATAATAGGAACTCACGAGTATGAAATCGGTTGTCGTCATCGGAATAATGGTTTGACATGCATAAAGATGTGGCTCGAGTCATTCGTATGGCACGGTATTGAATCATGGGATTATGACGTTTCTCTACCAGATAAACGAAAGGCATGAAATTGATCATGTAAGAGACACAATCACCTCGTACTCTCAGCATTTCGGGTATATAGGAATGTTTTCTTCATAAGGAAATGTAAACGAGGATTTGCAGAGGTTTGTGGTAGGGAGTGTGTCATAATTTGAGAGTAACCATATGTTTAATACATAATTATTCTAATTTCTTATAAAACGAAAAAATGTTGAGTTTATACGTCCTAGTACTTGAAACACTTAAATCGAGCAGCAAAACTTGAATATAGGATAAGGGATACCAACACCTTATTACCAGTACCGGATCACCTTAGTACCAGATGAACGCAGAGTTGTGCTTAGTACCGGATGGACGCAGGGTTTCACTTAGTACCGAAATAGCGAAAACCTTATCCTTTGTTACCGGATGAGCACATAGGTGACCATCAGTACCAAATGAATATAGAGTTTTGCATAGTACCGGATGGACGCAGTATTTCCCCCAGTACCGGATGAGCACAAACTTCCTCCCATAGTACCAGATGAATGCAGACCTCCTCCCATAGTACCATTTGAATGCATAGATGTGGTCCAGTAATGGATGAACGCAAAAATCCTCCCACGGTACCTAATGAACACAGAGATGTGGTCCAGTACTTGATGAGCACCAAGGAAAACATTGTATTTCAATACTCGAGGATAATTTGACACAGTGCCTGGTGGTAGTTCTTTGTAGACTGAAACTTTTGTAGGATGCACTTTGTAGAAGTAGCTGGTTTTTGTTTTTTGGTGTTCTGGAAGAGGACCTACGATTTGATTCAACTGAAAAAACATATAGGTGAAACAAATACCAATGCTAGATGCATGAACTCTGAGTTTGTATCAGAATAAGGAAAAAGAATTCAATGACTGGGCTCCAAAAGCTCTATGAAAAAAAGGTACTCTATAGTTGGATGAACAAATGTTGAGATTTAGAACCCTCCTCTTTTGGAACCAGGCTAATCATTGTTCTTGTTGGAACTTTCTTTTTACTACAAAAATAATAATCCTAACTACTACTTTTCTGTATATTTTTCTCGATCCAAGATTAGTTAATTCTTGTCGGTGTTTTCAATTTTAAAGAGTCTAGAAAACTTAAAGAAAACTCTATATACTGTCCCACGGATTTTTTCGAGCCCGGGCCAGTTCCTGCTTGCCGGTATTTTCAATTTTTAGGAGTCTGAAAAACTTAAAGAAAACTCCATATATTGTCCTGTGGATTTTTCTCGAGCCCGAGCCAGTTCCTACTCGTCGGTATTTTAATTTTTTAGGAGTCTGAAAAACTTAAAGAAAACTCCATCTGGTAGATGTCCTTCTTATTCATTTATCTACATGAGAACACAACCAACTTTTTGTTTTTGTTAGTTACATCAAAAAAAGGAAAGTTTTGTCTAATGACACACCTATTTACAAATATGTACACAGTCAAATTAATTCATGCAATCAAATTTACTGTGGTGGGTCAGTAGGAGGAGAAACCCCCTTGCTTACCAGTTGCATTTCGGAATTCCGAAGAACATGTTTGACAAAATCCTCTTTGGATAAAGGCTTATGATAAACCTTCAATCAATGCCCATTTACGAAAAAGGGAGTTTGATTCTCATCAATAGTCTTTATATTTACTGAACCATTGTCATAAACTATATCAACTTCATAGGGTCACATCCATCTAGTAGACAATTTACCTTTAAAATTCTTGAACCTACTATCATACAAGAGGGCCTAATCACCTAATTGAAAATACTTTTTTTTGATGTACTTGTCATGTCATTTAGTCCTTTGTTCTTGTATAAGGGTGGTCCTTTGAATATCATCTTGTATGATCTCATCAAGCTCATTCAATTGTAATAACCTCTGTTTTTTAGCCTCATCTAGATCCATCCCTAATTGCATGGAAGTCCTAAAGGTTTTTACTTGAAATTCTATGGGAATTAGTACCTGCTTCCCATACACCAAATCATAAGGTGTATGGCTTGTTTTTTTTCTCCAATCTGTCCTATAGGCCCATAAGGATTCAGGCAGCCTATCAACCCTGTCTTTATGATGTAGCTGAATAGTCTTGGTAAGAATAGCCTCTATCACCTTGTTAGTTGATTCCACCTGCCCATTTTCTTTAGGGTGATAAGGCAAAGATTTTCTATGGTTGATTATGTATTGTTCAGTAAGAGATTTGACCAAATTGGAGGTGAATTGGGTTCCTTGGTCAGTGAAAATTTCTTGAGGTACACCGAAACGGGTAAATATTTCTTCAAAGAGAAAGTCTACCACAGATTGTACATTAGCAGAATATAAATATTTAGCTTCCACCCATTTGGTCACATAATCTGTGAAGAACAAGATGTACTTATTCCTTTGAGACATAGGGTTAATGGGTCCTACAAAATCCAAAGCCCATTTTTCAAAAGGTTCAATTACTACCTAATCTTGGAGGGGAATCCCATCAATTGCAATAGGTTTTCCCATCTATGGAAATCATCACAGCTAGCCACATACTTCTTTGCATCTTTGAAAATAGTTGGCCAATAGTAGTCGGACTGTAAAATCTTGTATGTTGTCCTTTTATCAGCAAAATGGCCTCAACAAGGACCATCATGACAGGCTTTGAAAATATCCTGCATCTCATCCTCTCGAACACACCTTCTGATCACCAAATCAGGCCCAGTTCGGTATAAGAAATCATCATGCCACATGTAATTGGCACTTAGATGGACAATTATTTGTTTCTCTCGAGAGGATAGATTATGAGGTAGCTTTCCTATTACAAGATAGTTGGCTACATCTACATACCAAGGAATGTAAGTAGAAATAGAAAATAGATTCTCATCTGGAAAATCATCATCTACCAGAGTATTATCACATGCATGAATGAGTCTAGACAAGAAATCAACAACTAAATTATCTTTTACAGGCCTATCAATGATGGTGATATTGAATTTTTGTAGTAATAATAGTCATCTAGTCACTCTAGCATTTGTAACAGGCTTGTTCATTAAAAATATGATGTTTGAATGGTTGGTATGTAACAAGACTTCATACCCTATTATGTTGTGTCTAAACTTGTTAATGGCATGTACTACTGAAAAAAACTATTTTTCTGTGACAGTGTAATTTACTTCAGTAGGTTAAAGATTCTTGTTGACAAAGTATATAGCATAAGGAATCTGGCCTTCCCTTTGTCCTAAGACATCCCCCAAAGTGGTATCTAAGGCATCCGTGAAAATATGAAAACGAAGAGACTATTTTGGTCATCTCAAAACAGGGGCACTTGACAGCATTGTTTTCAAAATTTCAAAGGAGATTTGGCATTGTTCATTCCAACAAAATTCAGCCTCTTTTGTTAACGGTTTGAACAGTGGGGTAGCTAGATTCATAAAATTTTGAATGAACCTCCTATAGTAACTAGCATGCCATAAAAATATTCTAACTTATTTTTGTGAGATAGGGATTTTGATTTGGGAAATAATGTCAATCTTGAAAGCGTATACTCTTATTCCAGTACCGGAGATGTGGTGACCTAGAACAAATCCTTCAGTGAGCATCATTCTATACTTTTCATGACTGGGGGAAAGGTTGGTTTCTTTACACCTAACCAGTACTTTCTCCAAATTGTCCAATTCCCATTGGAAATCATACCCATACACTATGAAGTCATCCATGTAGACTTCTACACAGTCATGGGTCAAATTAGAGAAAATGGCCAAGAAATCCCTTTGACAGGTAGCAGGGGAATTACACAAACCAGAAGGAAGAACCCTATATGCATAGGTACCCCATGGGCAGGTAAATGTAGTTTTGTCTTGGTCTTCTGGTGAAATTTGGATTTGATTGTAACCACTAAACCCATCCAAGAAAGAAAAATACCTCTTCCCAGACAAAGTGTCCAAGACCTAGTCTATGAGAGGCAAAGGAAAGTAATCTCTGTAGGTAGCCTTGTTCAATTCTCGAAAGTCAACACAAATACTCCATTTACCATTTTTCTTAGGAACAATAAATAATGGGGAGACCCACTTTCTATATGATATAGGGTAGATGAAATTGGCTTGCAAGAGTTTCTGGAGTTTTTCTTTCACTATGTCTTTCAAGGTTGGATTCATTCTTCTTTGGGGTTTCCTAACAAGTCTGATCTGATCATTAGTGTAAATATGATGCATACAAGTGTCTGGGTGAATCCCTTTCATGTCAGAGTAATCCCATGCAAAAGCACCAGATTTCCCTTGAATCATTTGTATCAAATTTTGTTGATGATCTGTTTCTAAGCTAGCATTGATATACAAATATTTTCCAGGACTAATTTCAACAGCCTGAACAACTGATTCTTTCCCTTCATCTACTTTTGAAACGGTGGCTACTATAGAGGTGGAGGGGTGCCAAATTTCTTGGAATTCGGAGCTAAAGATATGTGTATATTCAGAAAAATATTGAGGATATTCAATGCATTTTGAATCAGCCAAAAATAGGCTTAAGATTTGTTCTTCAGTTTTCTCTTGAAATCCTTTTACTTGTTCAAGTGTCAACAAGGGATGAGTACATTCATCCTCCCCATAGGGATTCTCCAACCAGAGAGGAAATTCAGTGGTTGGTTGGGTAGGGGGAAAAAGGATAATTTTTTTACTTTGAGTGCCATTGGAAATTGACATCTCTCCATACCAACAACTAATAAATGCATCAAAAATGGCCAACCAAGGTCATCCAAGTACTACTGGATGTCCTGGTTTGGAGGATTTGGGATGAATCACTAAGAAAACCACAGGGTACTCCCAAGAAGCCAAGGTAATTGTTATATCATCTAAATTTCATGTTGGGGTGATGATTGATTTGTCTTATAGTTCCAGCAAAGTCTGTGTTGGTCTTAGGTGATTTAGTTGCAATGTTTTCATAGTGTGAACCGACATAACATTTATTGTTGCCCCTATATCAATAAGTGTGTTTGGAAAAGAAAAACCATTAATTTCTATGGTTACCACTGGGTTTCCTGGATCACTATATTTGGATGGCATTTTTGAGATAAACTCTGATAACTATCTAGCCACCTGTATGACAGAAGGATCCTTCCTCTTCCTCCCTGTGTTTTTAATGAAAATATCCCTTACAATCTTAGAATAAATAGGTATATCCTTGATGGTATGAAGTAGGGGAAACTTCACACATATATTTCTAAGCTCATTCTCTAGATTATGTCCTAGAGGTTCCTCATATTTCTTCACAAGTAACCTTTCTGGATAAGGAGGAGGATTTGTTTTCTGAGGTGTTTCTGCTGAGTGATAAGTGTGAGGAGGAGTTTCCTATTGTACAGGGATGTTTCTTTCATTTAATTGGTTATCCATTTTTTCATCTCTTTGAATTGTTTGATTATCTATTTGTTCTTCTTCTTGAACTGCATGATTATCTACTTTCTCTTATTATTGAATAACCACAGTAGGATTTGGTTTATTTACAACCCTCCCTGATATTAATTCAATTCCATTAAATGGAGCAGGAGTTATTACATAAGTGGGTAAGGTTTATACTTCAAGGTTTTGTACAGGTTGTGTAGGTCTATTATTTGGATTAGGAATAGGTTGTGCAGGAATAGGGGTAGGCCAAGGAGGGTTTGGAATAGGTGCAACTTGCATTTGTTGCTGCAGATTTGGATTCATAGGCAGTGCAAGTTGTTGTTGCAGTTTTGAAGATGGAGGAAGAGTAGGAGGATTAAATCCTAGGAGCAACTAAGAAATATTGGAAGGGTATTGTGGGTAGGTGGGAAAGGTTGCTCGTTGAAAGGTAACATTCCCATATGCAGGCCCTCCCCATCCTTGTTTCCAAGGTTGAATTTGTGGTTTTTGTGGTGACCATTGAGGATAAGACATGGGAGGTACCCATTGTTGTTGTGAATATTGTGTGACAGGGTCTGCAAACATATTGGGATTTTGTTTTCTCCATGGCCTCTTGGGGGGATAGGATGTTTCATCAGGCTCTCCCCCTCCTTTGAAAATGGCTTTAAGTCCATGTAAATAAGGGAGCTCATTGGTAGGGTGATATTTTGTACAAAGGCCACATATTTTGATAACATTAAGGGGGAATTCCTTTTCAATATTCTTTCTCCTACATCGAGGACAACAAATTTCCAAAGTAGCATTTTATTCTTTTTGTTTCCTTTTAAGTTTAATGGTATCAAGTTGGGAACTGATGGTGTTTAGGATGTTTGTTTTGAATTTTTCTAGTATATTCCCCAATTCAATCCTAGTAACACCTCATTGTGTGGGTTTAACAATTCTGTTTGTAGGATCCCTTAAACTTTTTCCTGTTTTGGCTTGACTGCGGGAGTATCTTTTACAATACTATGCTAGGTTTGCAAATGGATTTTGGTACACATCTCTAGAACTCATGAGGTTTAGTACTTCAATGCAGTAATCCCTCACACCCTTTAGGAAGATAGTCCTAACTGTGGTTGTATCTAAAGAAAATTGCTTTGTCTTTTGGTAGTTGTATAGGAACCTCTCTAGGTAATCTTCCAAGTTTTCTTCCT